>WSYH01002148.1:0-95096 GCA_036426205.1 Ascaphus truei | reverse complement strand
CAGACAGCATACAAAAAGACAGACCTTCTATCAGTAATCTCTTCAGTAGCTTACTCCTCTCTCCTCAACAGCTAGCCAGCATGTGTCTACAGCCTGTGGTTTTTAACACACCTTGATTAGGCAGCTGGGATCCAACTAATTGTCCTGAGGTTCCCAGCTGAAGTTAACCTAGTCACTGCTACACTGCAGACTAAACATTGGTCTGCCAGGCATATAGCTGGTGGCTTTTATTTACCCTGTCACAGTCCCGTTAGTTATAAGGGGCACACATGTATAAATCATGTAACAGGGTTCCCCTGTGTCATATTGACCAGAACTTATCAACACTTTTTATATTTTTGGGATCCTTGATTGAACACGACAAGGAGACAAAATAAATTGTCATTTTATTCCTTGATAGACAAACACACGACAGCTTCAGAATACACTTAATACAACACTTACTGGGATAGGGAAACTAAATAAAATGTCATTTGCAAGAAAGCGCAAGAAATGCAGTCTCTGATTTAAAGTCCGTTTTGGCTAGATCACAAGTTGCCGATCTAATATCTCCACCAAATGAACGAATTACGTAATAGTTCCTAAGACTTAGTTCGGGAGTCGCAAGGGCTAACGAATTCCGGAGTTTGGGGTGAATCCTTGGGTGCGATGTTATTAACCCCTTGCATCCTGGAACCGCTACCGCTGTACTTGAACAGAATCTTGTCCAAAGTTTGGTTACGTCATGAATCACACTGGGGATAGCTCGGTGAGCAGTTTTATAGGGTTCACAGATGTAAGCGATCGAGGGACACGCGCCTCTCAGCGGGTCCCCATCACCCAGGCTCCCAGTGCGGCCGCTAGTCCCAGACTCCTTCTCCATCGGCTCCTTACCTCCCCCGGTCGGACGCCATGCCGCTCATCCGCGGCGCAACCCGCATCCTCCCACATGCGGCCGGGGCGCGCGCACGGGAACCTTACAGGGCGCGCGCGCACCCGATCCTCTTTGCCGTCCTCCTGCACCGCTGGCTCCGCCTTCCATCAGCTACAGGCTGTCTCCACCACTCACCTAGCTGACTCCCACTCTGGGCACCTGAACCTATCCCTGGGCTCGCTCAGACAGGCCTCCGCTCCACCTCTTGCTCTCATTGGTCCTCCTGCATATATAACCCCATTCTGCCCTCTCCTTCCTCGCTCTGCATAGTTCTTCTGTGGCTTCGCTTTTTCGGTCGTCTATGCCTGGCTCTATTCTGTATTACAGCTCTAGTTCCTGTCCCTGCCCCCGTTGGATAACCTTGGTTTTGATCTTGGCTCTCGTTGACTTCGTGTACCTCGCTACTCCCTGAACTCGGCTTTGCACCCTAATACGCTGCTCTCTCCTGCCCCTGACCTATGGCTCTCGGATCTCTACCCACGTACTTCTGTAAGTATCAAGATAACCCTTTCTGACCAGGCCCTGCAACGCATCATACCACACTCCGGGCACGCCCTCACTGCTGTGGGTGCGTGTTATACCCTTACCCACCTCAGTATTGAGGACAGACCTATCTCTAACATAATACCTGTGGGGAGAAGGGGAAGGGAGTTAACCTCTGCTCAGCCTGTCTGCGTGTGGCTGAAGAACATATATAGGAAATGGTGCTGCGCTGAGAAATGAATTAATTGTCAATAATAGAGAGAAAGAACTCAGCTAGTTAGCACTCTATAACGAGACATAGTATAACATTGTGATCAGTTAAAATAACCTTTATTAATCTCTAGGGTAAACTAAAGTGGTGCACACATAAGGACAGTACAACATATAAAATCTTGCCTTGTATACTGTAGGGTCACATGAATAAGGTGCTAAAATAAGCATACCAAATTGCAATCCTGAATAATACTGTGAGTATTTGAGAGTATTATTTAGCTAGACCACCCATTATATAGAATATCTGCATACTGGAATAGTAATTATATAGACTGGTTAGACAAAAGGCCTACTGGGATAGTATATGTATGGTCTGGTTAGATAATCTAACTCCAGTGTGAACCAAACTATGCGCTCTATGCAGTAAGCGCCGAAAAAGTGCTCTCGCCAAGTGTTCCCATCGGCATGATTTTGGCGATTTGCCCTCGCAGTATTCAGGAAGGGCCGAATCCTTGGCGAATCACTGCGAAAGCAAAACGCAGATGAGCCGGTGATAAAAAAGCCCGGCTCCCGATAACCTGTGTGTGCGGGAGCAGGGGGTCCCCTGAGCTGAACCTCATGGATTTGTGGCTCAGGGACCCCCTGCTTCCCGAGTTACAGGCCCCAGTATGGGGCATCGGGTGCCAGTGTCGCCGCCATCTTTATAGAGCCCATGTCGGGTCTTGGACGCTATAAAGATGGCGGCGATACTGGCACCGATGCCCCATACCGGGGCCTGTAACTCGGGAAGCAGGGGGCCCGAGCCACAAATAAATTCCGGTTGTTCAGCTCAGGGGACCCCCGGCTCCCGCCAATATTTATTAAAATACATTAATGCTGCTTCATTACCATAGCGGCTATCCGCTAGGCAATGAAGGGTTAAGGCATAATAGCATGTTTTATTGGGGACAATTGCCCCACAATAAAATATTGCATAAACAATCATACACCCACCCTGTGCCTCCGACAACCCTATACCCCCATTACATATATCACAGTTTTTGGAGGATGCACAACAATGATACTAGAGGCCGATAGGGGCCCTCAGTGTGTTCCCCGCGGCTGCAGTACCAATTCTGTGCCCCCCCCCCCCCCAAAATACAACAACACAAATACTTTACAATAAAATACTCCCCCCCTAAAAATAAAATTCGAATAGGCAAAATTACTATTATCACACAATGTATAATAGTGAATGTGCCCATTTTAAATACATAAGAACAATAAATACATTAAATACATATTGCACCACCCTTGTCCGGCTGCCCACTATGAAGGCCATTCCCATCTTCAACACCGTCCATGCCCTCTCGATGCTGCAACACATAACCAGAATAAAAACAGCCAATGTAATGTCCGTAACCCTTAATCACCATAGCGGGTTATAACAGCTACAGTCATTAAGGGTTAACCCACCCTACACCACTCGGGAGGCACTACATACCCTCCCACCACTAACCCCCCCCACCGTGAGGCCTAACTACCCTCACCCAATAACCACGCGAGGCCTACCCACACACCTGGGGCCAATACCCCCTCCCACACACCCCAGGTACCCAAATAAAAACAATACACGCCCCACAATAAACATCATTATATTATAAATACATAACCCACCCCCTGTGCCCCCCACATCAATACATGATTTATTATTTTACATACAGGGTTAATACCCCAGGCCCACGTGAGTCCCCGGTGGGCCTGACGGGTCACCTCACAGACCTACAGTTGCCCAACATCATGTTTCACACATGGTCTGGAGGCCTGTTGGTGGTTCCCGCCAGGCACCATGGTCCACCAAGTGGTCTCCGCGGGTCACCGTGGGCCACAATGGGGTCAGACCCGGGTCAGACCCACAGGTGTCTGAGGGGCCTCGAGTGGTTCCCACGGGGGTCTTGGGACCCACGGGTGGTCCCTACGGGTCCGCGGTGCCCCCACAGATGTGTACCCGTGAGAAGCCCGAGGATACCGCAGGTGGTCTCCAGAGGTCTCTCGCAGACCAAAAGGAACCAATCCTGTATGTAAAAAAAATAAACCTAACCTATACATTAAATACATCAATCCCCCCCCCCCCCCACAACACATACAATACAATAATGTGTAAAATAACTATTATCCAGATAGGGATAATAGATTATTTGCCCATTATTAAACACATTAACTAGCATAATAAAATAACTAAAGTTCTTCTCACCTCATCAATAAGAAGCCCCCTCGCCAGCATAATCCGTGTCCACCATTGCCAACAAAATACATAGCCAATACATTGCAATTACATTCAGATATCAATTAACCCCTTAATCACCTTATCGGATAATAACCGCAAAGGTAACTAAGGGGTTAAGCCACCCTGGCCCGATACCCACCCTTCACCCATTCATTTGTACAGTGGCTTCATCATGCAACTATATATACACAGTGGCGGCCGCCTTTAGCCTAGTACGGCCATTTCAACGCATTTTTTAAAACCGCGGGCAGATGCGGCATGTTCCGGCCATTTTAGGCGCCGCGGGCGTTTTCATTGTTTAGCGCTATTAGCGCTGTCTAGCCATGAATGCGGCTGAATGCGTGACATATGAAAAAAAATTGGGAATATAGGAGGATAAAAGGGACCGCAACAGTATATATATATAATCAAAAAATAAATAGATGATACCGTTCTGTGGCTAACGAAATGCTTTTATTTGTGCGAGATCAGAGATCAGTTGTAGTGCTCTGCAAAGCTCGCACAAATTAAGAATGCTATTTCGTTAGACCAAGAGATATATTATCTAGTTTTTTTTGATTATGAGAGTTGCTACGGCTAACACGGCGGTACTGATACCTCTACATGGATATATTATAATAATATATTTATATAATATATATATATATATATTATATAACAATAGGGGTGGTCTGCGCTGTTTGTGGAAACGCCAGAAGGTAGGATATATAAAATTAAAACCGGTATAAATCATAAATACATCAACATCATATTTAAGAATTCAATAATGATATACCATGCAATATATCCTAAATAATGAAATTAATTATATACCAAATAATTGCATGTGAATGTCCCAATATACAAAAAAAGCTAAAAACATACAATTATAAAAAATTTTTTTTTTTTTTTTGGTTGTGGTTGCTTGTGAACTTTGACCTGTAATCTGCATCAATGCAGAAGTCCTCCTAGGAGTCCCAACAAGTGAGTCCAATAATGGGGAGTGACAGTGGCAATATTAGGACCAACAGGCAGTCTTAAATGGGCACACAACGGATCTGACCCTCTCCACCTGCATAGAACAAAAAAGAAAAAAAGCGCCAAATCCTAGTTGCAGATTACTGTGTTTGGGTGTTGTATTACCGTGGGGAGAGGGGAAGCGACCATCGTTGGAGTGCTGATACGTCAGTTACTGCACGGGCAGGAACAACGGAAAGGCAGCAAATGTCAGTGGAGGTCACGGGAAGGACTACAGCAAGCACAAAGCAGCGTGTTCCTGGGTCCTGAGGGCATGAGTATTTACTCTAATACCCGAAAAAAAATTTTGCTTTTAAGTTGTTGTATACAGTTTGTGAGTTCATTTTTATTGAGAGTTTGGGAATTAAAGTATCTCTATTTGGCACAGTAATGCCGAGTCTAGGAGTTGGCGCTTTTTTCTTATATGTTTTATATATATACCTATATATATATATATATATATATTATATAGGTGTATACAGGAGGAGAGAGAATGAGAGAAAAGAAACGATTGAGAGAAAGGAGGAGGAGAAGAGAAGAGAGAAGAGAGAGAGGAGGGAAAAGGGGGAAGGGGGAGGCGGCTGGGAAAGATGTGGAAAATGAAGGGTAGGGAGAGGGAGGGGGAGTACGGAAGATGGGAGGGGGTGGAGGGAAGGGAGATGGAGAGTAGGGGGAGATGGAGGGGGAGAGAGAAGGATTGAGGGAGAGGGGAGTTAGACGAGATGAGGGGGTGATGGGGGGGAGAGAGAGACGAGGGGGAAGGGAGGGAGGGAGAGGAGGAAGAGATAGGGGGAGGTGGTATGAGGGAGGGAGCGAGGGAGGGGGAGAGGAGGGGAAAGGTGAGAGAGACCGGGGGGGGGGGGGAAGAGAGGAGGGTGAGGGAGGAGATGGGAGGGAGAGAGAGGGAGAGGATATGGGGGGGGAGAGGGAGGGAGAGAGAGAGGGGAGAGAGAGGGGGGGAGAGGGATGATGAACCAATATATAAATAAATGTTGAAGGGTTATCAAAAACATGCTCTACTACAAATACCACTTCTCCATACAGACACAGTACAATAAAATCCTATTTCCTAAAAAAAATCCAATCTCATCTTCCAATCAAAATCCTCAAATGCCAATCAAACATTGCATTTACATTGTATACATGATGCATACAATCTATGCACCATGTACACTCTACAAATCAATGTTAATAATAAAATATTTTAAAAAAATACCAATACATCCAAACAAGTATACTATTTAAACCAATCAAGTCACCATAAATCAATTAGCATTCATTAATCAAATCACTAAACAATTTAAATACCATCCATAACAATTAAACAATTAACTATTTCAATCGTTAAACAGAACAAGTTACCATCAGACAAAATATAAGTACCAAAAAAATACAATATACAAAAACAAGCCTCACCATGACCTACAGTAAAGTACACCATACAAGACCAAACATTACATCTATCTAATTAGAAAAAACATTACACACACATTTATGCATAGCAGCATAGCCAAAAGCATTTTAAATACTGCAAAACAAGCTTTTAAAACAAAATAATTTCTTACCCTGTATGTTTATATCGATCTAGACATACATACAGTGGCAAGAAAGGATCTTAAAAAAAAACCCACATATAAAAAACAAAAAAAAATTGAACAAGTTAAAAAAAAACATTTTTTTTGTTCACTTACCATTACTTGACCAAGTCACCGACTCCCGTTGAACAGCTTACTCTCGAACCAATCCACGCACAGGAACCCATAAAATTATAAACCATAAAATAATAAACCATAAAATAATAAACCATAAAATAATAAACCATAACAATCCAGGGGTCTTCTATTTGTAATCCATCTTCATCTGTATTCTTCTTTCTTGTATCGTCCGCTCTCTTCCGGGGTCTTCTTGTCTTCTTCGGCCACGCCCTGGTCTTCTTTCTTCTGCAGGAGGTCCTTCCTCCTCGGCGTCTGCTTTCAAAATAAGACGACATAGGCTTTTATAGGCCTATGACGTCACATTTTCGTCATAATTTCGTTATAATCCATGTTATTTGGGAGGGAAAAAAATTATTTTAATGACGTTATTTAAAGGCAATGACACTAGCCAATCAGAATGGCTGTGCTAAAATTGCCTTTAAGTTGACGTCATGAAAAGAAAGATGGCCGGCCTCACATGGTACGGTAGCCAATCAGAGCTTGGGAAATACATCCCTACTTTGATTGGATCTAGTAGACCATGTGACAGAGGCTTTGGGGAGAACGGATGTGACGTCATTGAAAGCCTGTAATTGAACCTACCCTAAAAGACCATGTTCTAACAGTCCCGGAAAGACAGCGGAGCCCTCCCGGAGTAAGCCGTTTGTCACATATGGTGGAGAATGCGGGCAGAACACTAAAAGGTCTGTGGGTAAAAGAACCTTAAGGAAAGTTATGCTAGTTAATGTGTTTAATAATGGGCAAAAAATCTATTATCCCTATCTGGATAATAGTTATTTTGCACATTATTGTACTGTATGTGTTGTGGGGGGGTGAGGGTGGGGATTGATGTATTTAATGTATTGGTCAGGTTTATTTTTTTTACATACAGGGTTGATTCCTTTTGGTCTGCGAGAGACCTCTGGAGAGCACCTGCGGTATCCTCGGGCTTCTCATGGGTACCAGGCTGCCGGGTCCACGGGGGACACCTGCGGGGAAGAACCGGTGGCCCCACATCTGTGGGGGCACCGCGGACCCGTAGGGACCACCCGTGGGTCCCCAGACCCTGGGGGAAACCACCCGAGGCCCCTCAGACACCTGTGGGTATGACCCGGGGCCCCCCAGACATCTGCGGGCCTACCATGGTGACCCCATTATGGCCCACGGTGACCCGCGGAGACCACCTGGTGGACCATGGTGCCTGGCGGGAACCACCAACAGGCCTCCAAACCCTGTGTGAAACATGATGCTGGGCACCTGTAGGTCTGTGAGGTGACCCGTCAGGCCCACCGGGGACTCACGTGGGCCTGGGGTATTAACGCTGTATGTAAAATAATAAATCATGTATTTATGGGGGGGCACAGGGGGTGGGTTATGTATTTAATAAATATAATGATGTGTATTGTGGGGCAGTGTATTGTTTTTATTGTGGGTACTGGGGGTGGGGGGAGGGAGTATTGGCCCCAAGGGTATGTGGGTAGGCCTCCCGGCTGGGTATTGGGTGAGGGTGGTTAGGCCTCACGGGGTGGGGGGGTAGTGCGGGAGGGTCTGTAGTTCTCCCGAGTGGTATGTGATGGTGGGTTAACCCCTTAATGACTGTAGTGGTTAATAATATGTATTTAAAATGGGCACATTCACTATTATCCATTTGTGGATAATAGTAATTGTGCCCATTACTATACTGTATGTGTTAGGGGGGGGGGTTATTTCTTTATAAGTATGTATGTGTTTTGACATTACTGCACCGACACACTTTATTCGAGCAAATACCCAGTATGTACCTGGCAGATACCTGGAATGCGCCGCTCCTCACCTCTGACAAGCCCCGTTGCGTTTGCCTTCCCAGCCTGGGTTCATGCCTGGCTGACGGGCGGCTGATCTGTTAAATGATAATGATTAGGATTTAATAGGCTGAAATGCTTTGCGTGTCTACCAGATGGCATAAATTCATGAATTGTAATGCAGTATATATATATATATACTGTGCAGTATTGCAGCCAGCGGGAATAAAATGCTTCAATCCCTGCCTGGAAAATACCTCAATGCACTCGGGCAGAAAACCGTCACAAACCTCAATACACCCGGGTATACCCGAATTCGTGGGACTAGCCGAGCTCGAATAAAGTGTGTCGCCAGTGTAATTGGGGGGGCACAGTTGGTACTGCAGGCCTGCGGGTAACACCGAGGCCCTCCGGCCCATGTATCATTGATGGCATATAGGTATGTTAGGGGGGGTTGGGGGGGGTTGTTGAGGTAAATATATATATTATATATATATATATAATAATATTTATATCTATAATACTACAAATACAACTGTATGCTCATCTGCATGTCTTAGGCAGGTCTGCAACCGCGCCTTTCCCCATCATCACCCAGCATACAGCACTTCCACTGATAGCCAAGGGATTGGGAAATGACCATGCAAAATGAGCACACAGTGTCACTTTTTGCCTCAAAAAAAAACATTTTAACATGGTTCCCTATAGGCTTAAGCTTGCTGCCTGGTCAACATCAGCTTTGAGCACAGCCAGGTTAAGGTGCATACCCAGAAAACCACCACAGACCATGTTTCGAACTTGATGGGTCTCCAGTGTTATATCATATTATATATATATATATATACTAGATATATCTATGATATATATTGTGACAGAAACCAGAGGATGGTAATAAATTCCATATATAGGGCTCCCAGGATACTGAACAGCTTCTATCCTGTTTAGGCTGGAAAGTGCAGCCTCAGAATGCATGTACTCCATCCCACAGTTTGGCAAGTGCTAGAACTGAGGGGTGAGGGATCCAGACCAGAGTTTGTCTGCTGCCTGATTTCTGTCACCTGTCCTGCTAGATAGAAATCAGGTATTTAAGGCTGATTTCCTGGTTCCTCTTCCCTCTCCCCCAAGAGTCTGGAGGCAGGAAGGCTGCTGGAAGCAGAGAGGGGAAAAGCCTTTCCCCAAACAGGTTAAATCATTCTGATCCTTTTTCTCAAATTGCAAAATTCCTTATTTTTGTTGTTGGAAGCGGATAAACCACCCAACCCCAGTCAGGGTGAACCTTAGTTAAGTTATTGCTCAGGTGAGCAGGGTTATGTTTTGCTTGTGTATTGTTTTGTATTTAGTGTGGCAGTCTCAGTGCCTGGGACTGAATAAACCAGGCAGTAGCCTGTTTAAAGAAACAGCACGTTACGCCTCGTCATTTAACCTACCCTAAAAGACCGTGTTCTAACAGTCCCGGACAGACGGCGGAGCCCCGGAGTAAGCCGTTTGTCACAATATATATATATATTTTTTTATTTATTTAGCGTGGGGCTGTTGTGTGTGTATTTTTTTATTTGTGGGTAGCGGGGGTGGCCGAAGTGTGTATTAGCCCTAACGGTGGTTTGTTTAGGGCTTGCGGGTGGGTAGCGGGAGGGCTTAACCCCTCGTGAAACCCCCCCGAAACCCCCCTCAAGCCCTAAACAACCACCAAGGGCCAAATACCCCCTTCACCCAACCCCGCTACCCACAATAAACCTGGCACGGCTGGTTAACCCCTTCATTGCCTTAGCGGTTAGCCGCTAAAATAATGAAGTGGCCTTTAAATGCATATTTCCAGCCTTGGATGCATGCTGGGGGGCTCCGGTGCTGGTATTAATGGGTATCAGCTCCGGAGACCCCCGGCATCAATCCCAGCCAGGAAAAAGGCCTGATTTTTTTCTAAGTGTCGACCTTGCCGATCCTTCTCCTCCACCAACTTGCCAACTTTAGCTTGCGGGACGAATTGGCATTAAATTCTCAATTCTAGAGTGCTGATCAGCAGCGAAAAGCTGATCGGGGCTACTTGAACTCAGCCGATTTCAAAAAGTGCCGAAAAGTGGCTTATCGGCTGCCGATAAGTTTTTATTGGGAACCAAAATTGCCGATTTTCCACTTTTCGGCGCTTACTGAATCGGAAAGACATTTTTTTGCGGAAAAATGGCGAAAAAAAACCTTAGCAGCGCTTACTGCATGAGGCCCTATGTACTATGGTATACCAATATGCAGCACATCAAATGTGAGCTGTGTCGCCAGCAGTGTATAATCACAGAGTCTTATTCAATATAGTTATATAGGAATGGTAACTATCAGCAAACCTACAATGATATAGCTATGCATACCCCCAGCAGTTTGTTAAACATATCACCAGTTTCCAATAGCAGTAATTAATGTAAGTAAAAGGGACTTTTTTCAAGAAATTTTTCTAAGTCCAACTTTGTACGATCAGCTGTGTGTGCTGATTTCTGCCCTTCAACGTGATTCTCTAAGCTCCGCTAACTTATCGTACTTGAAAGTTGCGCTGAAAAAAGCTCACCAGCAAAAGGCAGGTGATAAAAAAGCAGGATTTAGAAAAAATTCTTTGTTTACATTTTTGCAGGCGCAACACCCATACAACAGGCCGGCTGGTGTCCCTGGCTGGCCCTGTGGGGGTCTCCGGCAGACCCCGCGGCGTTCCCTGCGGTGCACGGGGTTCCGTGGGTGTCCTCGGCTGACCAAGTGTGGGTCCGGGGGTCCCTGTGGCCGTCCCGGGGTCCCCTCTGGTGTCCGTGGGAGTCCCCGCGGGAGTCCCGGGGTCCCCGCGAGCCTGCGGTACCAATGGTGTGCCTCAAAAAAATAAACAATATTTCTAACTAAATACACCCCCCTCCCCCTACTCCCTATCATATACAATACAGTAATGGGCAAAATTACTTTTATCCACATATGGGTAATAATGCATTTGCCCATTTTAAATACATTAATCACAATAAATACAGTAAATACATATTACCCTTACCTTTTCCAGGCACCCACGATGAAGGCTGTCTTCATCCTTATCTTCATCCTGCCCATGTCCCCTCCGATGCTGCAAAACATACACAAGAATAAAAATTGCCAATGTAATGTCCCCTAACCCCTTAATCACCTTAGCGGTCATTAACCGCTATAGTCATCAAGGGGTTAACCAACCCTCTCCCACCACTCGGGAGGCCTATACACCCTCCCCCACTACCCACCCCGTGAGGCCTAACCACCCACTACCCACAGGGAGGCCTACCCACCCTGGCTTGGGGACAATACCCACTTCCCCCACCCCCGTTAACCACAATAAACATCACTATATTTAATAAACCATACATAACCCACCCCCTGTGCCCCCCCATAAATACCTGATTAATTCTTTTACATACAGGGTTAATACCCGAGTCCCCGGTGGTCCAGAGGGGTCTCTGCAGACCCCACAGTGGCCCAGCAATGGGTTTCACACAGGGTCTGGAGGCCTACAGGTGGTCTCCGCCAGGCGCCGTGGTCCACCAGGTGGTCTCTGCGAGTCACCGTGGGCCCCAAATGGGGTCTCCACGGGTAGGCTCGCAATGTCTGGGGGGCCCCGAGTCAGCCCCACAGGTGTCTGAAGGTCCTCGGGTGGTTCCCACGGGGGTCTGGGGGCCATCGGGTGGTCCTTACAGGTCCACGGGGCCCCCACAGACCTGGGGCCCCTGGTTCTTCCCCGCAGGTGTCCCCCGTGAGTCCGCAGCCTTGTACCCGTGGGAAGTCCGGGGAGACCTCAGGTGGTCTCCAGAGGTCTCCACAGACCTAAGGAACCAACCCTGTATGTAAAAAAAATAAACCTGTCCTATACATTTAAATAAATAAATATCCCCCCCAAACACATACAGTAATGTGCAAAATAACTATTATCCAGATATGGATAATAGATTATTTGCCCATTAGTAAACACATAAAACAGCATAAATAAAGTAAATACATAGAGTTCTACTTACCCCCTGGCAACGGTATGGACATCCTGTCATCTAACGGCTTCTGTTGGCAAACCAATACATTGCAAATATTTTCAAGTTTCTGTTAACCTCTTAATCACCTTAGCGGATAATAACCGCGACAGCAATTATGGGGTTAACCACCCTGCCCCGATGCCAACCCTTCAACCATTCATTTGTACAGTGGGAGAGAGTGAGAGAGAGTGGGAGAGAGTGAGAGAGAGTGAGAGAATGAGAGAGAGAGAGAGAGAGAGAGAGAGAGAGAGAGAGAGAGAGAGAGTGCAAAATCAAGAAAGAATAGACGATACGGTCTGTGGCTAACAAAATGCTTTTATTCTTGCGAGCTTTCGAGATACACTGATCTGGCTCTCAGCAACATCCCAGCTAGGTTCACACTTTGGATCTCTGAGGCTTTTCATCACTGCATTTCACTAGACTCAGAGGCTCCCACTTAGCGGGACCTCTTTGAAGTGCAGGAAGGAAAATACCGTCAGCTCATTCACCCCTGGCATATTTACATGCCAAATAATTTTTCCCTGGCTTACAGAAAAAACTGTTCCTGCCTGTACCTTTTAAAACTTACAGTATTATAAACTTTATTAAAACATTATGTTCTGGGGGTGTCACAACTGTAATTTTTATATGTGTGCGAGTGGTTTATTTATTGGCACTTGCACACCAAAAATTAGAGTGCTAGCTGTCTCCTTTCGCGAGTTAGCCCGCTTAATTGAAAGGCTTGCCGGTGGGAAACCATGTTCACCTACTTCTCTCGTAAATTGACCCACTTCCCACGGCAATAGACTTTCCGCCTTTCAAGTTACGCGAGCTAACAAGGTACGGATACATTTTATCGGAAAACCACTTCTAATCTAACTGCAAGCCACTTATTCAACTGAACTTGCGGTTACGCGGTCGAGTGTTCCAAAATGGATACCCATACTTCAAACAGACCTCCCATCCAGCCACACTTTTTCAATCAGCGCTGGCTTTGGTGCTCACATCGCCATCTTGTGCCTAAAAACCATATAGCACAGGTTTCATGTATTTCTATTATTGCAGGCAGGGAACAGCCTGCAAACTGGGGGTAAGAAGGCCGGGGACAGGAGCAAATACATCAGTGTCATGCATATACTTTTAACCCCTTCACTCCAATGCGAGTTGGGATTAATCAGCCGGATATAATTGTCACGGGGGGATTGACCTGTAGAACAATTTTATATTTTGGGATACGAGATTGAGCACACAAGTTGAGCAAAATAAATTGTCATTTATTTCCTTACTAGACAGATACACGCCAACCTTATAATATACTTGACAAAACACTTACTGAAGAGAGAAACGGGATAGGATGTCCAGAAAGGTGCAAAGCACCAGAATATTGCCCTTTAAAGTGCAGTCCTTTTGCAAGGGTGCAAATTGCCAGCCCAATACTTGTGTGGATAGTGCAAAGTCCTTTCCGGTCCGTTGGGGGTCTGATAGATAACTCCCAGCACTAACGAAGCCCTGATGCAGAGTTATGTCCTTGGTTCCGATGTGATAATACTCTTTGCGTTCCAGGATCATTGCTGCTGCTCTTATCCGCTGTTAGAAGCGTGATGAAAGTCCGCTCACATTGTTGAATGAAAAACGAAAGACAACGGAGATAGCTCGGTGGAGCCTGTATATAGGGTTTGAGAACCTATCTCCAACATACCCACCCAATCCCTCTCGTGGGAATTTTACCATTCACCAATCCTTAATTTGACCACAGTTTGCAGAGTGGGCACTAAAGGGATTTCCGGCTAATACAGCGCCCGTGCGACATTGCTACCTTCACTGCTTAGCATATGTGTACTCCCCTTTCTACCTGGCATGTCCCGGGCTGGAATGGGGACTCAGGGTGTGAGCTAGCCCAGGTGGCTAACAGGATCTCCTATACAGCAGGCATCCTGGCTAATTCACACATCCTGACTCTGGAGCTTTCATATGCAACACTTTCCTAGACACAGGCACTGACTATGAAGTCTGCATAGGAAAGTGAACCAGCTCATAGGTGTTAAAACATTTGGTCCCTGGGTGCATTTCAATGACAGTAGAAAAAACCTCATCCTTCCTGTACATTTAAAACTGGAGCAAAAATACACGTTATTAAAAATACACGTTTCCCTTGTCCTACAATTATATTTTTAATATGTGGGTGCTTGGGATGTTACACTGGGGCTGCACACAAAATTTCAGGTTGCTGGCCCTTTTCCTTCCCGAGTTATGACTTCTTCTTGAGCTGGCAATGATGGGCTATGGGCTTCTCACGTCAATTGACTTGCGGTTACGGGGTTCTCACGTCAATTGACCGAGTTCCCACACCAATTGTCGGCCGCTGTTCACGTTACACTACTAACCGGGACGGAAATACATTGTATCCGAGAACCACTTGAGACGGAAAACAGCAGCCCTTTGATTCAATTGACTCGGCGGTTACGGCTTCCAGCCTCAGTAATGGATACCTATACCTTGCAATGGAACAAAGAGACCGCGCCACACTTACCCAATTGGCTTGTGGTTTAGCGCTCGCAGCGGCATCTTGTGTCCAAAGCCAGTAAATGTCAGTGAACCACGTTATACATTATGGTAGGCATATGCAATCCTGCAAAATGGGGACAATAAGGAACAGAGGGAAAAATAATACATGTAAGGTGCATATAAAATGAACACCTTCATCCCCAATACGAAATAGGGGTAACCAGCCGAGCATAATGCCTTTATTAATTCGCTGATTATCCACAATTTCGTTACAATAATACATTTATTAAGGCCTGATTAAACCCATGTTCGCCAGACCTCCCCCACTCAGGACTGTCCTGGTGGGAAAAGCCATCAGCATTGCCATGCTCGCTGCCCTTCTTGTGCTGGATAGTAAAGTAAAATTCCTGTAAGGCAAGGATTAGCATTTTCCCCCGACACCCTCTGTAACCAGCTTAATGGATTGTGGTCCGTGATTACTGTGAAAGTCTGCCATACAGATATGGCTGTAATTTTCTTAGAGCCCATACTATGGCCGGACACTCTTTCTCAATGGTGGCATAAGCCACCTTTCTGGGCAGCAGCTTGCAGCTCAAGTACACAACTGGGTTTTCACTGCCCTCCTCCCCCACTTGGCTGAGTACAGCATGTCACGGTGGACCAGAACTTATCAAGACTTTGTATATTTTAATTGCAAACTCTACTCCCTCTGGTGTCCACCCCTCCAACCTCATACCCATCCCTTGCACCCTGCCTCCTCTCTCTCTCTCCTATGCCCTTTGGAATGCTCGCTCCCTTTCTAACAAGTTCCTCTCTGTGCATGACTTTTTTCTCTCTCATTCTCTGCTCCTATTTGCTATAACTGAGACCTGGCTCACTTAGTCTGACTCTGCTCTGGAAGCTGCACTCTCCCATGGTGGCCTTTCCCTCTCCCACACTCCGCGCACTGATGGCAGGGGTGGAGGCGTGGGGCTCCTGCTCTCCTGTATTTGCCGTTACCGAACCCTTCCTATTCCTCCATCTCTTGCTTTTCCCTCCTTTGAGGCTCACACTGTCCAGATTTTCTCTCCTCTCCCTGTCCATGTAGCGGTCATCTATCGCCCACCTACCTCTACTCATACCCCTTCTGCCTTTCTCTCTCACTTTGAATCCTGGCTCTCTTTCTTTCTCTCCTCCGACTCCCCTGTTCTTCTCCTTGGGGACTTCAATTGCCACATTGATGACCCCTCTCTCCCTTGGGCTTCCCGCTTTCTTTCTCTAACCTCTTCTTTTGGCCTTAAACAGTGGACTGCAGCCAGCACCCACAAGGATGGCCACTACTTAGACCTGGTTTTCACTAAAAACTTCTCTCTCCGATTTCTCCATTTCCCCTTTTCCTCTCTCTGACCATCACCTCATCTCATTCTCTCTATCTCGCTTCTCCCCTTCTCCACCTCCATCTACCCCCCGGTTCTGCAGAAACCTGCGTTCTATTCACTTACCTGACTTTGAGTCCACTTTACGCTCCTCCCCCTCCTCTCTCAGCTCTGCTACAGACCCTGACAACCTGGTTAGGAACTACAACTCTGCCTTGTCCTCCTCTCTTGATCTACATGCCCCGCTTTCTCTCTGCCGCACTCGCCCTTCTAACCCTAGACCCTGGCTAAATTCCCACACGCGCATGCTGCGTTCCTCCACTCGTTCCTCTGAACGCCTCTGGAGGAAATCTCATACTCTCACAGACTTCCTCCACTACAAATGTATGCTATCCTGTTTCAACTCTGCCCTCTTGCAAGCTAAACAAGCATAATTTTCTTCACTAATCAACATGCACAAGTCTAACCCACGCCGACTGTTCTGTCTTTGATACTCTACTCAAACCACCCTCAGCTGCCTCTCCTTCCTCCATTTCCGCTCAGGACTTTGCTGACTATTTTAAGGAAAAGGTGGAATCCATACGGCAGAACATCCCCTCTGTTTCTTCCTCCCATCCTACACCTCTTCCTAACTCTCCTCTTGCCTTCCTTGACTCTTTTTCCACTGTCTCAGAGGAGGATGTGTCGCTGTTGATCACCTCTTCTCCCTCGACCACTTGCCCTCTTGACCCCATTCCTCCCATCACCTAAAACCTCTTGCTCCTACTATAATCCCTACGCTCACACACATTTTTAACTCCTCCCTCTGCTCTGGAACCTTTCCATACTCCTTCAAACATGCAACAGTCATACCATTACTCAAAAACAGCAAGCATGACCCTACCTGTCTTTCTAACTATCGACCTGTCTCCCTCCTGACTTTTGCCTCTAAACTCCTTGAACGTCTTGTATTCTCTCGCTTGCTCCATTTTCTCAACAGCTATTCTCTCCTAGACCCTCTACAATCTGGCTTCCGCACTGCTCACTGCATGGAAACAGCCCTCACTAAAATAACTGACAACCTCCATGCTGCCAAAGACAGAGGTCATTACACTCTACTCATATTACTCGACCTCTCTGCAGCATTTGACACCGTGGACCACCCTCTTCTCCTTCACATTCTCCATACTCTTGGTATTCGGAACAAAGCTCTATCCTGGATCTCATCCTACCTCTCCCATCGTACTTTCAGTGTCTCTTCTGCTAACACCTCCAACTTCTCTATTGATCTCTCTGTGGGGGTACCCCAGGGCTCTGTCCTGGGACCTCTTCTCTTTTTTCTGTACACACTCTCTCTAGGTGACCTAATAACATCTTTTGGGTTTAATTATCACCTCTATCATGATGACACACAAATATACTTTTCAACACCTGACCTTACACCTGCTGTACAAACCAAAGTTTCTGAATGTCTCTCTGCTATATCATTCAGGATGGCCCTCCGCCGCCTTAAACTCAACATGGCTAAAACAGAGCTCCTCATATTTCCTCCCAAACCTGGCCCTACTACCTCCTTCCACATTACTGTTGGAACTACAATCATTCACCCAATAGCCCAAGCACGCTGCCTAGGGGTCACACTCGACTCCTCTCTCACATTCGCCCCTCACATTCAAAACATTTCTAAAACCTGTCGCTTTTTCCTCCACAATAAAACAAAGATACACCCTTTCCTCTGTTGCTTGACTGCTAAAACTCTGACTCATGCCCTCATTCTCTTCCGTCTCGATTACTGTAACCTCCTGCTTTCCGGCCTTCCTGCCTCTCACCTGTCTCCCCTACAATCTATCCTAAACGCTGCTGCCAGAATCACTCTACTCTTTCCTAAATCTGTCTCCGCGTCTCCCCTCTTGAAATCCCTCTCCTGGCTTCCGATCAAATCCCGCATCTCACACTCCATTCTTCTACTCACTTTTAAAGCATTACACTCTTCTGCCCCTCCTTACATCTCAGCCCTAATTTTTCGTTATTCACCATCCTGACTCTTGCGTTCTGCTCAAGGATGTCTTCTTTCTACCCCCTTTGTATCTAATGCCCTTTCCCGCCTTAAACCTTTTTCACTGACTGCCCCACACCTCTGGAATGCCCTTCCCCTCGGTACCCTACTAGCACCCTCTCTATCCACCTTTAAGACCCTCCTTAAGAAACACTTGCTTAAAGAAGCATATGAATAGCACTGTGGATATTTTGAACACATGATACATAAAGCTTGGCCCCCGGCAGACGCACTTACCATAACTCCCTCGTACTGTCTCTGTACGTTCTCCCTACCTAACAATTAGACCGTAAGCTCCTCGGGGCAGGGACTCCTCTTCCTTAATGTTACTTTTATGTCTGAAGCACTTATTCCCATGACCTGTTATTTATATTATCTGTTAATTATTTGATTACCACATGTATTACTACTGTGAAGCGCCATGTACATTAATGGCGCTATATAAATAAAGACATACAATACAATACAATATTTTGGGATTCTAGATTGAACACAACAAGGAGACAAAATAAATTGTCATTTATTTCCTTGCTAGACAAACACACGACAGCTTCAGAATACACTTAATACAACACTTACTTGGATGGGGAAATGAAATTAAATGTCCTTTGCAAAAAGCACAAGAAATGCAGTCTCTGTGTTGCAGGGTACATACAACCACATAGGCGGGTTCTTTGGATAAGGCTTATTTATTTGAGCCCTAAAACATACAGCACACAAAAAACAAATAGCTTCTCATCAGCAAACAAAAGAAAATAGCAACTTTTTAGTATGCGGAACAAAATAGCTTCACTTTAGCAGACAAAACAAAAATAAGGCAGCTTCTCTTTTGTATGCAGGAGACAGACAGTCACACATGTACTTTGCAACACAGACCTTACAGCAGTAATCTCTTCAGAATTTTCAGTCCTGTCTCCTCACCAGCTCCCTGGCATGTGTGTACAGCCTGGGGTTTTAACACCTTCATTATGCAGCTGGGGTCAGACTAATTAAGCAGCCCTTCTCAACTTAACCTCGTCACTGCTGCACTGCAAGCCTAAACATAGGTTTTCCAGGCATATGGCTGGTGACGTTCATTCACCCTGTCACATTCCTCCCCTATTAGTGTGTGGCTGGGGCCACGCACGGCTGAAGCCCGATCCTCCACCCCTTCTCTAGAAAAGAAGTCAGAATTTGCATTTTCTTTTCCAGGCCTGTGCTGAATCTCAAATGAGAAGGGTCCGAGGGCCATATACCACCTGGTCAATCTAGCATTGGAGTCCTTCATGCTATTTAACCTTTTTAATGGAGCATGGTCCATCACCAAAGTAAAATGGACTCCTGCCAGGTAATGCCTCAAAGCCTCGATTGCCCACTTTACTGTAGGAACTACAACTCTGCCTTGTCCTCCTCTCTTGATCTACATGCCCCGCTTTCTCTCTGCCGCACTCGCCCTTCTAACCCTAGACCCTGGCTAAATTCCCACACGCGCATGCTGCGTTCCTCCACTCGTTCCTCTGAACGCCTCTGGAGGAAATCTCATACTCTCACAGACTTCCTCCACTACAAATGTATGCTATCCTGTTTCAACTCTGCCCTCTTGCAAGCTAAACAAGCATAATTTTCTTCACTAATCAACATGCACAAGTCTAACCCACGCCGACTGTTCTGTCTTTGATACTCTACTCAAACCACCCTCAGCTGCCTCTCCTTCCTCCATTTCCGCTCAGGACTTTGCTGACTATTTTAAGGAAAAGGTGGAATCCATACGGCAGAACATCCCCTCTGTTTCTTCCTCCCATCCTACACCTCTTCCTAACTCTCCTCTTGCCTTCCTTGACTCTTTTTCCACTGTCTCAGAGGAGGATGTGTCGCTGTTGATCACCTCTTCTCCCTCGACCACTTGCCCTCTTGACCCCATTCCTCCCATCACCTAAAACCTCTTGCTCCTACTATAATCCCTACGCTCACACACATTTTTAACTCCTCCCTCTGCTCTGGAACCTTTCCATACTCCTTCAAACATGCAACAGTCATACCATTACTCAAAAACAGCAAGCATGACCCTACCTGTCTTTCTAACTATCGACCTGTCTCCCTCCTGACTTTTGCCTCTAAACTCCTTGAACGTCTTGTATTCTCTCGCTTGCTCCATTTTCTCAACAGCTATTCTCTCCTAGACCCTCTACAATCTGGCTTCCGCACTGCTCACTGCATGGAAACAGCCCTCACTAAAATAACTGACAACCTCCATGCTGCCAAAGACAGAGGTCATTACACTCTACTCATATTACTCGACCTCTCTGCAGCATTTGACACCGTGGACCACCCTCTTCTCCTTCACATTCTCCATACTCTTGGTATTCGGAACAAAGCTCTATCCTGGATCTCATCCTACCTCTCCCATCGTACTTTCAGTGTCTCTTCTGCTAACACCTCCAACTTCTCTATTGATCTCTCTGTGGGGGTACCCCAGGGCTCTGTCCTGGGACCTCTTCTCTTTTTTCTGTACACACTCTCTCTAGGTGACCTAATAACATCTTTTGGGTTTAATTATCACCTCTATCATGATGACACACAAATATACTTTTCAACACCTGACCTTACACCTGCTGTACAAACCAAAGTTTCTGAATGTCTCTCTGCTATATCATTCAGGATGGCCCTCCGCCGCCTTAAACTCAACATGGCTAAAACAGAGCTCCTCATATTTCCTCCCAAACCTGGCCCTACTACCTCCTTCCACATTACTGTTGGAACTACAATCATTCACCCAATAGCCCAAGCACGCTGCCTAGGGGTCACACTCGACTCCTCTCTCACATTCGCCCCTCACATTCAAAACATTTCTAAAACCTGTCGCTTTTTCCTCCACAATAAAACAAAGATACACCCTTTCCTCTGTTGCTTGACTGCTAAAACTCTGACTCATGCCCTCATTCTCTTCCGTCTCGATTACTGTAACCTCCTGCTTTCCGGCCTTCCTGCCTCTCACCTGTCTCCCCTACAATCTATCCTAAACGCTGCTGCCAGAATCACTCTACTCTTTCCTAAATCTGTCTCCGCGTCTCCCCTCTTGAAATCCCTCTCCTGGCTTCCGATCAAATCCCGCATCTCACACTCCATTCTTCTACTCACTTTTAAAGCATTACACTCTTCTGCCCCTCCTTACATCTCAGCCCTAATTTTTCGTTATTCACCATCCTGACTCTTGCGTTCTGCTCAAGGATGTCTTCTTTCTACCCCCTTTGTATCTAATGCCCTTTCCCGCCTTAAACCTTTTTCACTGACTGCCCCACACCTCTGGAATGCCCTTCCCCTCGGTACCCTACTAGCACCCTCTCTATCCACCTTTAAGACCCTCCTTAAGAAACACTTGCTTAAAGAAGCATATGAATAGCACTGTGGATATTTTGAACACATGATACATAAAGCTTGGCCCCCGGCAGACGCACTTACCATAACTCCCTCGTACTGTCTCTGTACGTTCTCCCTACCTAACAATTAGACCGTAAGCTCCTCGGGGCAGGGACTCCTCTTCCTTAATGTTACTTTTATGTCTGAAGCACTTATTCCCATGACCTGTTATTTATATTATCTGTTAATTATTTGATTACCACATGTATTACTACTGTGAAGCGCCATGTACATTAATGGCGCTATATAAATAAAGACATACAATACAATACAATATTTTGGGATTCTAGATTGAACACAACAAGGAGACAAAATAAATTGTCATTTATTTCCTTGCTAGACAAACACACGACAGCTTCAGAATACACTTAATACAACACTTACTTGGATGGGGAAATGAAATTAAATGTCCTTTGCAAAAAGCACAAGAAATGCAGTCTCTGTGTTGCAGGGTACATACAACCACATAGGCGGGTTCTTTGGATAAGGCTTATTTATTTGAGCCCTAAAACATACAGCACACAAAAAACAAATAGCTTCTCATCAGCAAACAAAAGAAAATAGCAACTTTTTAGTATGCGGAACAAAATAGCTTCACTTTAGCAGACAAAACAAAAATAAGGCAGCTTCTCTTTTGTATGCAGGAGACAGACAGTCACACATGTACTTTGCAACACAGACCTTACAGCAGTAATCTCTTCAGAATTTTCAGTCCTGTCTCCTCACCAGCTCCCTGGCATGTGTGTACAGCCTGGGGTTTTAACACCTTCATTATGCAGCTGGGGTCAGACTAATTAAGCAGCCCTTCTCAACTTAACCTCGTCACTGCTGCACTGCAAGCCTAAACATAGGTTTTCCAGGCATATGGCTGGTGACGTTCATTCACCCTGTCACATTCCTCCCCTATTAGTGTGTGGCTGGGGCCACGCACGGCTGAAGCCCGATCCTCCACCCCTTCTCTAGAAAAGAAGTCAGAATTTGCATTTTCTTTTCCAGGCCTGTGCTGAATCTCAAATGAGAAGGGTCCGAGGGCCATATACCACCTGGTCAATCTAGCATTGGAGTCCTTCATGCTATTTAACCTTTTTAATGGAGCATGGTCCATCACCAAAGTAAAATGGACTCCTGCCAGGTAATGCCTCAAAGCCTCGATTGCCCACTTTACTGCAAGGCACTCCTTCTCAATCACTGAGTAGTTTTTTTCCCTCGGGAACAATTTCCTACTCAGAAAAAGGATTGGATGTTCCATTCCCTCAATCTGTTGTGACAACACTGCCACTAGTCCTATCTCTGATGCATCAGTTTGCACTACAAAAGGCCTGTTGAAGTCTGGGCTTCTAAGGATGGGACCCTCTGATAGACACCTTTTTATGTCCTCGAAGGCTCTCCCTTGACCATACCACTTGTGTAGGGGCGGACTTTTTTGGTAGATCCGTTAATGGGGCTGCAATTTCCGAGTAGTTGGGGATGAACCGCCGGTAGTACCCTGCTAAACCCAGCAGAGAGCGTACCTGCGTTTTTGTTTGGGGGTCGGAACGTCTTTCAGGGCAACTACCTTGTCAGCTATTGGCCTTACTTTTCCACCTCCCACTGCATACCCTAAGTATTTGGTTTCCGCCTTACCTAAGGCACATTTCTTAGGGTTGGCTGTGAGCCCTGCCTCTTTTAGAGATTTGAGGACCGCTTTCAGCCTATTTAGATGGGCCAGCCAGTGTTTACTATAAATGACAATGTCATCTACTGTCCCGGCACAGTTTATTCTAACTAAAGACGCGAGCTGGCCGGGACTGCAGCGGGATCGCAGCGGGTCTATTCTCCGGTTTGAAACCGGAGTTTCCCGCGCTTTCCCGCGCTTCAATAGATAAGCGCTATTGCGCTTACTATTGAAAGCGCCTGAGGCGCAGGAAAAACCGGCCAAAATCCGGCCAGGTTTCGGCCGGAGACAGCAGCGGCGCACGCATTTTTTTTAAAACGCGGTGCTGGCCGTGTAAGAATAAACTTTGTCGCCACTGTAGGTAGGCTGCGGCATAAGCCCTATGGGGTCTCAGCACCTTATCCATGAGTCTCTGAAATGTGGCTGGGGCTCCATGCAGTCCAAATGGCATTGTCACAAACTGGTATAAACCCATGGGAGTGGCAAAGGCTGTTTTGCCCTTGGACTTTTCCTCTAAGGGTATTTGCCAGTATCTTTTTGTTAAGTTCAGCGTGGATATATATTCCGCATTACCAAGGGCGTCAATTAACTCGTCCACCCTTGGCATCGGATATGCATCAAACTTGGATACCGCATTGACCTTTCGGAGGTCCACACAAAATCTTACCTTCCCATCGGGTTTAGGGACCATAACTAATTGACTACACCACTCACTGCATGATTCCTCAATCACTCCTAAGTGTAACATTTCTTGTACCTCCTTCTCTACCAGGGCCCTACGACTTTCAGGCAACCTATAAGGACGGGAACGTACTTTTACCCCAGGTGCTGTCTCGATCGCATGTGAAATTAAATTAGTTTGCCATGGTAAATCAGAAAAAACATCAAGGAATTGTGTGATTATTGCTAACAAGTCCCCTTTTTGTTCAGAGGACAACTGTTTACCCATTGGGATTTTATCGTCACCCACGATGTTCTCCCATGGGGGCTTGGGGACCCAAGTCCGTTTCCTCCCCCACCGGGTGGATGAATAGAGCCGCTGCATCTTCCAGGGTTTCAGCAAGTTCATATGGTAAATTTGTTTACCCTTCCTCGACCCTGGTTGAGCAATCTCGTAATCCACATCACCCATGCGGCGGAGTACTTCGAATGGGCCCTGCCATTTGGCCAGGAGTTTTCTCTCGCAACTGGGTAATAATAACATCACCTGGTCTCCTGGGTGAAACACTCTCATGCGAGCATTCTGATTGTAATGTCTCTCCTGACTGTCCTTGGCTGATCTAGATTCTCCCTAGCAAAATGGCCGACCACATCTAGGCGCTTCCTAAGGTCTGAGAAACAAGGAAAAGAATCCCACAAGATGCACTCACTAGGGGTAGAGCTCAAAAATAAATAAATTTTATTAAATATTGACAAGAAAACTTTCTAATTAAAACCTGATATACAAGCGCATGTTTGGCACAGAGGAGTGTGGAATACTTACTGCAAGTCTATGCCTGGTTATAGACTCTATATGAGTGATCCAGGGTCAGGACTGATAGCTAGTTCATAATCTGGTGGTGGTGGTGGCAGTATAGAAGATGCCTTCTTTGTAGTCTGTTATCCCCGACCGTATTCACAATAAAAGTGAGGTCATCTGAGGGGTAAATGCCCCATGCACAAAGTTCATATACTGTTATCCCTAGTTACACTGCAATCATAGTGTTGCTGGTACAGGTAATACCCAATATCCGCTCATGAATGGGTGTACTGCTCTGCTGTATGAGTGTATGAAAGGGTTTAAACGATTATCCCACTCTATCATGAGTTTGAGGTAGAGACTGATGATAGTTTTGGCAACCTTAGAGATCAGAGGTCAGTGAGAATTCACTCCCCCATGAGCCAGAGTG
Source organism: Ascaphus truei (assembly GCA_036426205.1). Taxonomy (NCBI): domain Eukaryota; kingdom Metazoa; phylum Chordata; class Amphibia; order Anura; family Ascaphidae; genus Ascaphus; species Ascaphus truei. The sequence continues at coordinate 69,927 of WSYH01002148.1, read as the reverse complement.
TCAGGTAGTGCCAAGGTTAAACAGCTTATGCCTTTAACCATAAATGCCCCACATAAAGCACAGTGTAATATATGCTGGTTGCTTCCCTGATTACACTGCAATCACAGTGTTGGCTGTGCAGGTAGTAACTGAGTTTCTGCCTTAATGGATGGGTTTATGCTCTGCTGCACATGGGTATGCAGGGTTAGAGTTAACCCCCACATAGTCATGTGTTTGAGCAGACAGTTGTAATCATTCAACAGCCTCCTAGAGTCAGGGGCAGTGTGTGTATCACTCCCCATAGCCGAGAGAGTGTAACGGGTAGTGACAGACGTTTACTAAAAACGCTGTCCCCACTTCCCATAAATAACACACAAGGCAGTAGTGCTGCGTTTTTAGCAGTCTTTTAAGAGTCAGAGGCGCAGTGAGGTCGCCTGTCACCCCCCGTATCACAGAGTGCATACCCGGAGGAATACCTGAATCTCTGAGTGCAGGGATCTGTAACAGATGTAACACGGAAGCCAGTCCTAGCTAGTGGGATCCATTCAACCTGGCCACATCATTGTCTCTAGAATAATCGCACTCCAAAGCTGAGAACTCGAACTGACCACATACAATACTGATCGCCGGCGTGGCGGTCGTGTTGATGAGCGTATCGCAAGGACAGGTCCTCATACCCGACACGTGTTTGTCGTTCCTATGGAACTTCTTCGGACGGGGGGGTATGGGGGTATAGCTCCCTGGCAGCCCCGTTTTATATGTGTGTGGTTGTCATTGTCAATCTATGTTACGCGTCACTCTAACACAGGTGTTTCATGTCAGGCAAGTAGGTGAGGAGGCTGTTGGGCCAGGGAAGCATATGGGAAGAGACGGTTGTCACTATTGACCCCAGTAGATAGCGTTAATTAAAAAACATAAGGGGGAAATCATCTGTAGAGCATAATGACAAGGGAAGTTGTTACACAGGCCTCAGGGTATTGATTGGAATACTAGAAATACTGTACTCGAATCATCAGCAGGCTGTGTTACTAGGTAAAGACAATAGCACAGGGATGAGGTGTACTCAGCACCATGTCTAGGGGCAGGGGTGGGGTGGGTGGTGAGTTGGGGGTCTGGTGATGACTACAGAAAGGGGGTGTATACAAAACCCTCATTCAAGCCCCCAGGTCCCCAAGGTGTATATCCACCTGGACTCCTTTTTCAATAGAGCGTTGTTTAAGTCCCCCTTACGTATCCCCAATTTCACAAGGTCGATCCCCTGGAAAGATAAATAAGAGACATCCCCCCCATGGGCAGAGTTAACATGTCTGGCAACGGGTACGTCCTTTTTAGTGTTAATGGTGCTAATGTGTTCCAGAATCCTTCGTCTAAATTCACGCGACAGCTTCCCAACATATTTTGTGCCGCATTTGCATGTTACCAGATATACTATTCCCTCTGTTTTACAGTTAATAAAGCTTCGCATACCGTATTGTTTGTTACTATGCGAGCCATTAAACTGTTTCGAGGTGTGTATGTATTTACATGCCTTGCATGCACCGCACTTGTATGTCCCTGTTACCTTACTGCTGTCTAGCCATGTTGTATTGTTGTGGCCTTGGTAATGACTATGTACCAGATAGTCCGCAAGATTTCGTGGGTGTTTATATGTAATAGACGCCTGGGGGTTTAGTACCTTTCTAAGGTCATTGTCTGCAAGGAGGATGTGCCAATGTTTGTTCATTGAGTCTCTAATCTCTCTCCATTGTTTATTGTAGGTACCTATCACCCTAATGGGTTGGGTGCCCTCATGGTCTGCCTTCTTAGCGTTCAGTAGTGTTCCTCTGTCAGTGCGTTTTGCCCTTTTATACGCTTTGTTAACACAGGATCGACTGTACCCTCTGTTCAGAAACTTATTTTTCATTTTTGAAGACTGGATCTCAAAATCTTTAGGTGTTGAACAGTTCCTTCTGACCCGTAGGAATTGACCCGTTGGTATTCCTTGTATCAAGGGTCGGGGGTGATGGCTTGATGCCAGCAGAAGATTATTGGTTGCAGTAGCTTTCGTGTGTACCGTGGTGTGGAGTAGGCCCAGTGCGTCCTTGTAAATATCAAGGTCTAGGAAGGTGATACACTCTTGGCTCATGGTGTAAGTGAGTCTTAGGTTATGTGTGTCCAGAAAAAAGGGAGAATGAACTCCAAAGTTCCATATGCTACACAATCATATGTAGAGGTATACAATCACTGTCCAGGTAAAGCCAAGGATTGGAATCTCCAAGCAGGTATAAATTATAAAGTACATGAAATATAAACATTGGTGCCGTCGGCCAGGTGGGTTGTTTGATTTTATGAAGGAACAGTAGGAGGTTAATGACAAAGTGAGACAGGGGACATGGACCTCGGATCAGTGATTGTATACACTCTACATATGATTGTGTTAGCATATGGAGGACTTCTTGGAGTTCATTCTCCCTTTTTTCTGGAACAGTGACTGTAATCCATGTTTGTCATATATGTGTTTGAGAATTAGAATTCCATTTATATATTCAGGCGAAGATCAATTCCTATCTTACCACATTAATAATTAATTATTAGTAATTAACATTCAACGGTTCATCTACTCGTGCAATTTCCTGCTCAGGTTAACCCTTCACAAAGCCGTTTTATTTAATACCTACTGGTAATTTAGTTCTAATTTGTGCGATTTATAAGTTGACTAACCATGGAGGCAATCCAATGAGAGGGATATAGATGACTGGTTATTGATCATAGGATTGCTACATTTGTCCATTCCTGTGGGCATGAATACTAGACGCTCCAGAAAAGCTGCACCATCTTTTGATGGTATTTGTTTGATATAACATGTGACGAACCATCAGGATCTGACACACTATTTTGAGTTTAAATTAAGAAAAACTTCTAGTCCTAAATATAAGACCTCTGGTGGGACATTACCTCACCCACTAGAGAATTATATAGATGGTGATGACAGAAATCCCTAGGGGGCTACGTATTAAACAAAGGTGCCCTCTTTTGGTCGTTCACAAGTAATAAATTTGAACAAGATGTGGTTAAAAAACTTTAGGACACATGTTTCTAGACAGCTTATGGAGCTTATTATCCAACAAAAAAACATTAGAAAAAATCTACACTATAGAGAAGATGATAGACAATTTTACAAAATAAACTGAGAAACCCATTTTCCCCAAAATGGAACAATTTACAAAAATGAATTTATAAAACGCTTTCTTTAATGTTGGACATCATAGAAGAGACTATTAGGAGGAAAAAACATTCGAAATTGGAGAGAGAGAGATCGTATAGAGAATGTATACCCAAAGTCAGGTATGACTGTTGGCCAAAAACCACAAACACAAAAGAATTTGTAGGTTCAGTACACCAAGGCGGGAATCAAAACAATCAAAAATGGTCTAATAAAAATCCAAATAAATCTATTTTGAAGAACACTGATAGAAACGGAGACTCAAGTTTTGGAATCAGATGTATCGGACATGAGGCTAGGGTCTCTCAGTCTTGCTTGATAGATTTTATGGCCACTCCAGGGGCGAGATTTGGAGCCACAGGTTATGTGATAGGAGTGCCTCTTCCTCATTTCAACCCAAGAGTTTTAAATCATCAGACCAACCCTCCTCGGCATTTTTACAGTCAACCCAAAGGGGGAGCGATGACAGTACGAAGGTCACAAAGGAAACGGGCGGAGGAAAGAAGAGAGGCAGGTCGAAGAGGAAGAAAATACGAATAAATCCCTCCTGATAATGTTTAAACTATCAGGTGGTAGATCTTCCTTGGATCAGTTGAATCTTTTGGATAAAGAGTTTAGGCATTCGCACCCACTCAAAAATTCCAATTGTTCAAACAATTATAGACCTCCAGCAATTTACGCGCAAACTCTCTTTAATTAAAAAGCTTATTTAGTTCTAGACAAATCGATTGTTGGGTTAAAAAAAATCAGATGGGGATTCCATCGATACCAATGAGAGTCAAATTCTGATCGGCCTCAGGATTTAAATATTCCAAGAAATTTGTGTTACTTTCAGAACATGGAGAAACTCTGTTACTGTCACAAGGAGAGCCTTTAATACTTCGTCCAACCTTTTTTTTTTTGGTCTCAAGGACTGGGCCCCTCTATAAGAAACAAAAATCTGTATTTTGCCCAGCAATTATAATAGAGTGGAGGGCCATCCATAAACTACTTTTGAAAGGTTTGGTCGTCGAACAGCGATTTAAAATTTCTTTCTCAAAGGTTTTTCTCTATCTAATTAGTTCTAGGAATTTTAAAACTTACTCTGAACGTACAAACAAATTGAACATATAAGGAGCAATCGGATATCGTGATCAGACATGCAGACAAAAGGGCGGCCCTCCCCTAGTGATCTTATCCTGAACAGTACCAAAGAGAAGCACTAGGCAGTCTTCGTGATGGCACAATTCATCTCAGGCATCTTAAAAAAGATCCAACTATTCTTTTTCCTCTAGAATTGACCGCCGATTACATAACCAGGGCTAGTATCCTTAATGTCATGTAGTCACAAAGAGACTGAATTTTCTGAACTGTCCAATCCCGTGATTCCGGTATTCCACCATCTCCCAAAGATCCATAAATCGCTAGTACGACCCTCTGGACGACCAATAGTGAGAGAGCATTGGATCTTTGGGAGATGGGTTTCGCGGGTATGTGGACAAGTTCCTACAACCCCTTGGTTCTTCAACTTCCCTCCTATATCAGAGATTCATCGGATCTCATTTTCAAGGTACAGGACATCACATGGACTAAGGAGTATAGGTGGGTCACATTAGATGTGACCTCCTGTACTCCATTATTGATCACAATCACGGACTTAAAGCTGTACGACACTTTTTAGATTATCACTTTATCAGTTTCACTTTGCACTTTTTTACAAGAATCTATACTTTTTTTACCAACACACAATTATTTTATGTTTGACTCACGGTTTTTATTTACAAAAATTAGGCACCGCCATGGGCACCAGCTTTGCACCTTCTTACGCTAATTTATTTATGGTTTTGGGAGTCACAATTATTTATCACACTAACAATACCTTTCCGTCAATATATCATCTTTTTTAAGAGATATATGTGACGAATTGATTATTATTGCTGGGATGGTGATGTGAGAGAACACCTTATTTCTTTATTCACTATTTAAAAACCAATGATTATAATATTAAATTCACTTTTGAGCACAAATATGAATTATATAAATTATTTAGATCTAACACTGTACATTGATAATGAGATGAATATACAGACCGAGGTTTATCGAAAGAGAACTCCAGGGAATATGCTTCTCAATGCGCGGAGTTGCCATCCCCCCGCTCATTGTAAGGAATATTCTGGAATCTCAATTTATGAGACCTAAAAAGATTATGTTCAAACAAAAGACACTTTTCTGTCAAGATCAAAAGAAATGTCTGACAGATTTAAGGCCAGGGGTTACTCAATTAGTGACACATAGATCTGCCTTCATGAGAGCAGATTCTATGGACAGAGATAATCTCATCAGAAACTGTCTCTAGAAAGAAACATTCAAGAAATCTGTAAAAAATCAATTAATACGGTTAATAATTCTATACTCACAGAGTCCATTTTTTATAACCACGTAATAGCTCACAAGTCTTCACCCCCCCCCCAAATTCCCAAAATCTACAAAAACATTGGCATACAACTTTTGCGAGATGAAGCAGAGATTGGCCCATCATTATGTCTAGTGGTCCAAGGTTTACCTTTCGTAAGGCCAAAACCTTGGCTCATCACATTTCTCTTCCCAGCCTGTTTGATTCAAACAGAGGAAGCCCAAGAAAGAATTACTAATATACCCCAAAGGCTTCTTCAGTTGCGCAATTGTTCAATGTGCCCCCCCCATACGCACTTCCAGCCAAAATTTCATTATGCATTCCACTGATATAAAAAGAAGTTTAATAATTAACAACTTTTTAACTGCAATACATCCTATGTGGTTTACGTTCTCGGTTTGCGCTTGTGGCCCCAAATATGAGGCCGCACAATTAGATCACTGAGATTACGCATAGATCTGAACTACCAAGGTTTAATAAAAAAGATGATGATTTAATACATCCATGTATTCCAGGCATTTCTCCCAATGCCCAATGGGTAGGCCATGGTAATTTTTCCTTCACTGCCATTGAACATTACCCCATCACCCAAAGGACGCGGCAATAGAGAAAAACAGGCTACTAAACAAAAGAAAGAGAATGTAGCGATATATATGACTTAACTCCCTTCACCCTTTTGAAGATTCAGATTGGGAGCTGAAAACATTTTCTCTTGGATTAATATAGAATTTATAGGTGGTTACCTATTGAGTTCAAGTTGCTTATATGTATGGACTTTTTAACTCATAATTTTCATTATTGTATCTATTATGTGAAAAAAGAAGGGAATGGAGAGGATAATGAGCAATGGGAGGGATTAGACTTGGTTAATAATGGTTATGGAATTTTTGTTTTAATGGTTTCATTTTCTGTATTTTGTATATTTTATTATATACATATGTACATCTGTATTTCCCTTGGACGTCCATGGAATATTTAATTTATTATTATGCTTGACATCATGTTTCGTTGTTTTTAATCAACATGTCTATGTATATATATGTTTGCGCATGTTTTCTACCAGACTGGCAGAGGATTAATATACTACACATGGGAGTCGCCACTCAATTGTGATGATTGACAATCTGCGAGTCTGTGCTTGGGAGTATAGACCAATCCAGGATTTTGTCTTGTACCTAGATATATGTGGCAGGTTGTAAGTAACAAGTTCTTTGATAAAGTCCCTTGTACGGGATTGAAACGCGTCAGAGCTTGTATCTTGATGTCCAGCTTTTGCAATAAAGAAACTTTTTAATCATACCAAGCTTGTGATCGGTGCTTCTGGATGTAGTGACCATCTTTTCTTCTACAACCTAGGGTGTAGTGTGTTACCGGTTTGCTTTTCTAATAAACACAGGAACAATTCTCTGGTTCCACTCCACACCACAAGCACATCGTCAATGTAGCGTGACCAAAGTTCTACATACTGTGTGAACTCAGATATGGTGTCGGTGAAGACACTACTTTCTTCCCACCAACCCAGGTACAGGTTGGCATATGTGGGGGCACAAGTTGTGCCCATCGCCGTACCCTGGAGTTGGTGGTAGTATTTTTTCTTAAAGAGAAAGTAATTGTGTGTCAGTACATATTGTAGAAGTTCAATCACAAAAGCATTATGGTCCCTGTGTTCGACGCTTCTTGTTTTGAGGAATGATTCCACTGCTGTGAGACCCACTGGGTGCTGTATGCTGGTATAGAGTGATTCAACATCCAGGGACACCAGAAAAGTATGTGGTGTCACCTGGACGCCGTCAATTTTCTTGAGGATGTCGGTTGTATCTTTTGTATGTGATGGGAGGTTAACCACAAAAGGTCTTAGAACTGCATCCAGATAAATGCTGGCATGCTCACTAAGGGAATTAATGCCTGATACTATTGTCTTCCGGCGGGATTTTTTGCATCCTTGTGTAGTTTGGGTAATGTGTAAAAGGTAGCTATTTTTGGTTTATTTACCAAAATGTAGTTGAACTCTTGTTCGGTTATCACTTTCTTGGCGAGGCCTACTCTCAGAATAGACTGTAGTTCTTGATGAAAAGACCTAGTGGGATCTACTTGCAAGATTTTATAGCACGTTTTGTCACTTAGGAGTCTTTGTTTTTCACGGACATATTTGTTATCGTCCATCAGCACAATATTACCTCCCTTGTCAGAGGGTTTGATGACTACCTCCCTAAGGTCACTAAGTTCTTGTAGGGCGATTTTCTCCCCCGGGGTCATGTTATCTGTCCCTCCCCTTGATGTTAATTGTTCGAGGTCTTTAACAACCAGTTTGATAAATACATCCACATTCGTGTTGGAACTTATGTATGGAGTAAAACGACTTTTGGGCCTCAGTGATGTGAAAGGGCCCTCGCCTAGTTCTCTATTGCCCTCAATCTCTAGAGCTACAAGGTTCCTGTAGGCCTCAAGGTCTCGTTCGTCAGCAGTTTCAAGAAAGGCAGGGGGTATGGTAGAATGTTCTCTTTTCTTAAACATTTTATGTAGAGCTAGCTTCCTACCAAAGAGATGAACGTCTTTGACCCAATCAAAGAGGTTGAGGTTACTGGAAGGCGTGAAGGAGAGTCCTTTCTTGAGGACTGATTTCTGTGTGGGTGTGAGTGTGGTGGATGAAAGATTTATTATCTGTAGTTCGTTCAGTATCTCCTCCTCCTCCTCCCTCTGCTTCTCCCTCTGTATCCCCAGACCTCTCTGTCTCTTAGTCTGTCCGTGTCCTCTCCTTGTCTTGCGTCTCGCCCTCTGTTCCCACCCCCCTTGGCCGCTCGGGGAACCTCTAAAAAAGTCCCGTCTGCTGCTGTTCGTGCTGTGATCTGATCTAGAGCTGTGGGTTCCTCACTCTCGNAAATTTTCCCCACTCTGTGGAAATGTCGTGCCGGTAATTTTGATAGTCTTATTTTTTCGGGATTTGGTATATTTTCAACGTTTGTCTCCAACACCAACCTCTTCATTGTCCAGTTACTTCTATCCCATAAGTCTTTAGCTCCTCTGGTTTCCTGGTTTTCTATATTCTTTTTGTAATAACATCTTCGTATCAATGTTTTTCTGAAGTTTGTTCTTCCAGATCCTTCTATAGTCTGGATTTGTGTTCCCAAACAACATTGGTGTTTTTAGGTTCAGTTGTCTCAGGTCTCATAGGTTCAAGGTTTGTTGTTCTCAATTTTATGAGTAACACCATGAGACTCCTGGAAGTAATTCGACAAAGATTTTCTTTTCCCATTTTCTTCTGAAAGATTGTCGTCATCTACTCTGAAATGGAGGGAATAGATTAATACGTTAGCCTCTTTAGTTAAATTCTTTGTAAATAATTTCTTAGGCTTAAGTGTGTCCATTCTACTTAGAAGTGTTTCTCTTTTTTGTAGCATCTTTTCAAGATATGTTAAAGAATGAACTGTAATTGTCCAGCAGGGGTGTAGTAGACACCTCTTGATATAGTTCCTCTGAAAACAGTTGTTTTCGCTTCTCAAGGAACAAGCTCCTTAATTTCTATTGTGGACGTAAGGAAAACCTGTCATATGGTGTTGGCGGAGCTGGGGTTGAGGCAAAGCAACCAAAAGTTCAAAAACTATACAGTAATGCGGGGGGAGGAGGGGGAAAGAGTCGGGTATACCCCATAAGCCATAGGGAAGTGAGAGGGAGGAGACTTGGAATGGGTGTGCTATAAGGGATAAAGATAAACTGCTGGAAACAAACAAAAAGAATCCCACAAGATCACTCTGGGGGTAGAGCTGCAAATGAGTGGATATTTTGGTATTACTGTACAGCCAAACACTATGTTGCAGTGTTGTTAACTAGGGATAAACAGTATATGACACTTTGTGCATGGGGCATTACCCCAGAGACTCAAGGATTGTTGAAATAGGTCGGGATAACAGCTAGACCAAAGAAGGCATCTTCTATTGACTCCGCCACCACCACCCACCAGATTAGGAACTTAGCATATCAGTCATGACCTGGATCACTTATATTAGTGTACTTATAACCAAGGCATAGCACGTTGCAGTACAATTCCACACTCCCGCTGTTGCCAAACACTGCGCTTGTATAGTCAGGTTTTAATTAGAAAAGTTTTCTTTGTTAATATTGGTATTAAAATTTATTTTATTTTGAGCTCTACCCCCAGGAGTGCATACTTGTGGGATTAAAAAAACAAGGAAACACACGAAACTTATGAGAAGATATGACGAGATTCAGAAGGCAAAAATACCAAATCCAGAAGAAAAAAAGTATAAAACTAAAAAGATCGATACCACGACGTTCCCCACAGAGTTGGGAAACTTCCGAGATGTGAGAGAACCCCACAGCTCTAGATTCATAGATCACAGTTATATCACGAAACAGCAGCAGACGAGGACTTTTAGAGGTTCCCCGAGCGGCCCACTGTTCGTGCTGTGATCTGATCTAGAGCTGTGGGTTCCTCACTCTCGAAATTTTCCCACTCTGTGGAACTGTCGTGGTAATTTTGAGTTTTATATTTTTTCTGGATTTTGTATATTTTTCCCGTTCTGAAATCGTCAGTATCTCTCATGAGTTTCGTGTGTTTCCTTGTTTTTATATCTTTTGTAAATTTCTCAATGTTTTTCTTGAGTTTGTTCTCCAGATCTTTATAGTCTGGATTGTGTTCCCAAACATTGGTGTTTTTGAGTTCAGTGTTCAGGTCTATAGTGTTCAGGTCTTTTGTCTCATAATCTATGAGTAACACCATGAGCTCCTTGGAGCAATTCGACAAAGTATTCTCCCATTTCTTCTGAAAGATTTCGTCATCTACTCTGAATGATGGGAATAGATTAATACGTAAGCCTCTCTGTATTAATTCTTTTGTAATATAATTTCTTAGGCTAAGTGTTTCCCATACTAGACGTGTTTCTTTTTTGTAGCATCTTTCAAGATTGTTAAAGAATGACTTAATGTCCGCAGGGGGTGTAGTAACCCCTTGCATAAGTTCCTCTGAAAACAGTTGTTCTGCCTCCAGGAAACGCTCCTTAAATTCTATTTTGGACGTAAGGAAACCTGTCATAATGGTGTTGGCGGGCTGGGGTTGAGGAAAGAACCAAAAGTTCAAACTATACAGTAATGCGGGGGGGAGGGGGAAAGAGGTAGGGTAACCCCACTCAGCCACTAGGAAGTGAGAGTGGAGACTGGAATGGGTGCTATAAGGGATAAAGATAAATGCTGAGAAACAAGGAAAAGAATCCCACAAGATGCACTCACTGGGGGTAGAGCTCAAAATGAGTGGATATTTGGTATTACCTGTACAGCAACACTATGATTGCAGTGTAACNNNNTAGGGATAACAGTATATGAACTTGTGCATGGGGCATTTACCCCTAGAGACTCACGTGATGTGTGAAATACGGTGGGTAACAGAAGACAAAGAAGGCTCTTCTATACTCGCCACCACCACCCACCAGATTATGAACTAGATATCAGTCCTGACATGGATCACTAATTAGTGTACTTATAAACCAGGCATAGACTTGCAGTAAAGATTCCACACTCCGCTGTGCCAAACACTGCGCTGTATATCAGGTTTTAATTAGAAAGTTTTCTTGTTAATATGGTATTAAAATTTATGTATTTTGAGCTCTACCCCCAGTGAGTGCATACTGTGGATATAAAAAAACAAGGAACCACACGAAACTTATGAGAAGATATGAAGATTTCAGAAGCAAACATATACAAATCCAGAAAGAAAAAAATATAAAAAACAAAGATACGATACCACGACAGTTCCACAGAGTGGGAAAATTCGAGTGGTTGAGAGAACCCACAGCTCAGATTTACATAAGATCACAGCATTATATATTTCACGAAACAGCAGCAGACGAGGACTTTTAGAGGTTCCCCGAGCGGCCCAGGATATTTGGTATTACCTGTACAGCAACACTATGATTGCAGTGTAACTAGGGATAACAGTATATGAACTTTGTGCATGGGGCATTTACCCCTCAGATGACCTCACTTTGATTGTGAATACGGTCGGGGATAACAGACTACCAAGAAGGCATCTTCTATACTGCCACCACCACCACCAGATTATGAACTAGCTATCAGTCCTGACCCTGGATCACTCATATAGTGTCTATAACCAGGCATAGACTTGCAGTAAGCATTCCACACTCCGCTGTGCCAAACATGCGCTTGTATATCAGGTTTTAATTAGAAAGTTTTCTTGTTAATATTTAATAAAATTTATTTATTTTTGAGCTCTACCCCCAGTGAGTGCATCTTGTGGGATATAAAAACAAGGAAACACACGAAACTTATGAGAGATACTGACGATTTCAGAACGGGCAAAATATACAAAATCCAGAAAAAAATATAAAACTAAAGATTACCACGACAGTTCCACAGAGTGGGAAAATTCCGAGAGTGAGGAACCCACAGCTCTAGATCAGATCACAGCACGAACAGAGGGACCATAATGCTTTTGTGTTGAAATTCTACAAATGTACTGACACACCATACTTTCTTTAAGAAAAAATACTACCACCAAACCAGGGTACGCGATGGGCACAACTGTGCCCCCACATATGACAACCTGTACCTGGGTTGGTTGTATGAAAGAAAGTAGTGTCTTCACCGACACCATATCTGAGTTCACACAGTATGTAGAACTTTGGTCACGCTACATTGACGATGTGCTTGTGGTGTGGAGTGGAACCAGAGAATTGTTCCTGTCGTTTATAGAAAAGCTAAACCGGAACACACATAACCTAAGACTCACTTACACCATGAGCCAAGACTGTATCACCTTCCTAGACCTTGATATTTACAAGGACGCACTGGGCCTATTCCACACCACGGTACACACGAAAGCTACTGCAACCAATAATCTTCTGCTGGCATCAAGCCATCACCCCCGACCCTTGATACAAGGAATACCAACGGGTCAATTCCTACGGGTCAGAAGGACCTGTTCAACACCTAAAGATTTTGAGATCCAGTCTTCGAAAATGAAAAATAAGTTTCTGAACAGAGGGTACAGTCGATCCTGTGTTAACAAAGCGTATAAAAGGGCAAAACGCACTGACAGAGGAACACTACTGAACGCTAAGAAGGCAGACAATGAGGGCACCCAACCCATTAGGGTGATAGGTACCTACAATAAACAATGGAGAGAGATTAGAGACTCAATGAACAAACATTGGCACATCCTCCTTGCAGACAATGATCTTAGAAAGGTACTAAACCCCCAGGCGTCTATTACATATAGACGCCCATGAAATCTTGTGGACTATCTGGTACATAGTCATTACCAAGGCCACAACAATACAACATGGCTAGACAGCAGTAAGGTAACAGGGACATACAAGTGCGGTGCATGCAAGGCATGTAAATACATACACACCTCGAAACAGTTTAATGGCTCGCATAGTAACAAACAATACGGTATGCGAAACTTTATTAACTGTAAAACAGAGGGAATAGTATATCTGGTAACATGCAAATGCGGCACAAAATATGTTGGGAAGACTTCGCGTGAATTTAGACGAAGGATTCTGGAACACTAGGAAGGATCCGAAGATTCCAGCGGTGCACAGCTTGTAGAGATGAGAGACCAGCAAGGTGTAGATTAAAAATGAAATTTTATTGAAAAACATATGGTATGGGGGGGACACTATGACGCGTTTCGGACCTGCGTGGTCCTTAATCATAGAGCTGGAACACATTAGCACCATTAATACTAAAAAGGACGTACCCGTTGCCAGACATGTTAACTCTGCCCATGGGGGGGATGTCTCGTATTTATCTTTCCAGGGGATCGACCTTGTGAAATTGGGCATACGTAAGGGGGACTTAGACAACGCTCTATTGAAAAAGGAGTCCAGGTGGATATACACCTTGGGGACCCTATCCCCTGGGGGCTTGAATGAGGGTTTTGTATACACCCCCTTTCTGTAGTCATCACCAACCCCCCCTCCCCCCTATGCACAAATGGTTGCTGTACACTCTCCCCTGTGCTATTGTCTTTACCTATAAACACAGCCTGCTTTTGATTCAGTACAGTATTTTATTCTCCATGATACCCTGTGTGTCAACTAACTTGCCCTTGTCAGTATCTCTCTACGAGATTTCCCCCTATATGTTTTTTAACCTGTATCTATGGGTCAATAGGACCCGTGCTTTTAGCCTATGCTTCCCTGCCCAGACAGCCTCCTCCCCTTTGCCTGTCATGAAACACTGTGTTAGGATGACGCTACAAGATAACCATGACAACCACAGCACATAAAAGGCTGCAGGGAGCATAGACCCGCCCACCCCCGAAGAAGTTCCATAGGAACGAAACACGTGTCGGGTGAGACGTCCTGTGTGACGTCATCAGCGCGACCAGCTAGTTAGTAGTGTGGTCAGTTCGGTTCTCAGCTTTGGAGTGCGATTAGCTAACAATGATGTGGGCCAGTTGTGGATCCCACTAGCTAGGACTGCTTCCGTGTTCATCTGTTTACAGATCCCTGCACTCAGCGATTCAGGTATTCCTCCGGTATGCACTCTGCGATACGGGGGTGAATAACTCACTGCCTCTGACTCTAAAAGACTGCTAAAACGAGCACTACTGCCTGTCTGTTATTTATGGTGAAGTGGGACAGCTGTTTTAACCGTGTCACTACCGTTATACACTCTGGGCTATGGGGAGTGAATAACACACTGCCTCTGACTCTAGGAGGCTGTTGAATGATTACAACTGTCTGCTCAAACACTTATGACTAAGTGGGGTATATCTCTTAACCCTTGCATACCCATGTGCAGCAGAGCATAACACCCATCCATTAAGCAGAAACTCAGTACTACCTGCACAGCAACACTGTGATTGCAGTGTAATCAGGGAAAACAGCACATTTACACTGTGCTTTATGTGAGGCATTTATGGTTAAAGGTGATAGTTGTTTAACCCTTGGCACTACCTGACACTCTGGGCTTTGGGGAGTGAATTACTCACTGCCTCTGACTATCTAAGGTTGCCAAACTATCATCAGTCTCTACCTAACACTCATGATAGAGTGGGATAATCGTTTAACCCTTTCATACACTCATACAGCAGAGCAGTACGCCCATTCATGAGCGGATATTTGGTATTACCTGTACAGCAACACTATGATTGCAGTTTAACTAGGAGGATAAACAGAAATGAACTTTGTGCATGGGGCATTTAAACCCCTCAGATTGTAACCTCACTCATTATTGTGAGTCACCGGGTACGGCTCGAGAGTATCACCGACTACACAAGAAGGCTCTTCTATACTGCACCACCACCACACATTATGAACTACCGAACCCCACCCCTGCACTGTGTGATATCTCGGTGTACCCACCGATGAGAGAACTAAGGTGCACACATACCAGTGTACAATGGAGCCCTTTGGCGAAGGTGGAGTGCGGAATAAAGCATTCCAACACCTTCGGGAGACGATGGATGAAAACCCACATGACCATTCTGTACAAACTCAGCGATTATATTATTTACCTTAGCCATATAGGATTCTTGTACACATATAAAATATAAACAGGACATAGGACCTCTGATACAATGTATACGATATTTTTAGGATTGCATTTTCCACACCACATTCCCGTAAGGGCAATGTCTGGTGGTGATTCTGTGTTCTATATTACTGTCATTATACTCACAGGATTTATGACGTATACACTGTGGTATGAACCCACCTACCAGTTTCCTGAGAACTCTCACTTCCTAATGTTGTGTTAGTCTAGGGTAGCGCGGAGTGGTCAGGTGGGGTACTTTCGACCTGGTTAACCTCTGTACTTACCTACAGTACTATACTCACTGCCACCCGCATTGTAATGTACGCACTATAACTAGAGGGTCTGTAGAGGCGGACACTCTTGCAGATTACTGATGGCACCTTCGACATTGGGAGCTGACTACGCGTTCTTAGAACTGCTGCTGTTGTTATTCCACAGCTGATTTTTGTTCCTCACCAGGATCCCTACGAGAGCGATCTGGATCCCCCACAGTACGCAGTAGCCGTTGCGTCAGACACACAAGGCAGGCCACCATACCGCCGTAGTTCAAATGAACGAGAATCCGTGGAGGCCTGGGGAATTCGTGAGCCTCTTAAAAAGGGACGGCCAACGGACCACTACAAAGCGAGCACAAGAAGTAAAAATAGCGCCGTGACGTACCATTGAACAGTTACCCGCGCTACTCTGTGCGTTGCTTATAAACAAGGAAAGTACGTAGAGTTCATCAGCTGGAGATCGTTTGCTGTGAATCTGACTGTGTTATCAGGCATCCCATTTAGAAGTTTTGGTTAAATCTTTCCACCAATCCATCAGTCTGTGGATGGTAGACCGATGTCCGAACCACCTGACCTCTAATAAAAAAAAATTCAACTTATATTTTAATAATTTTTCAAAATATACAGACGCTTTTGCACATTATAGAACACTCCACAAGCTCTGTAGCTGCGGTCCATATCTGTCTGAATGACACGACGCAAACACCAATCACACATATAACATGCACAGGGGGGGGGGATGACACATTGGGGAAGAGAGGTATGGGGGGGGGGGGGTCCCAAGGAGCTTCAATCCAATGCCACCTTGGCAACGTCTCTACACTTCTCCATCCTCTTTGATTCTGGTGAGGGACGTCGCAGCTTCTCATGCCTTCGCAAGTTTTATATATAGAAGTTTTGCTTAACTCCCAACCCAATGTTCCTATCTAGGGCCCGTGCTATACCTCCGCTCCTCCTGAGTGCCGTCTGTCACAGGAGACTCACTTATTCTATCATAGCCAAAAAGGAGCATTGCTCGCCCCGGGATGTCTGTTGTGCCAACCACGGCAACCAGACCTTTTGGAAATTTGAGCCAGTGTCGTTGACCCACCAACTATCAGCTTCTCCATTTGGCAGGCAAACCAAATCTGTCCGAATCTTTTCAATTGTTGGAATGTGTTCTGTTTCCACAATGCTGTGGTCTCACACCTCATTGCCGTTGCAAAGTGAACGATCATTTGTACCTGCCTGTTACAGACCTTCCAAATGGCTTGTTGCAGAGAAACAGCCAGGGATCCCGGGGAATTCGAGGCCCAAGATCCTCTGTAACCAACCCGAATCTGTTCCCCTATTTGGGAGCAAACGAGGGCAGGACCACAGCATGTGCAACAAGTCTCCTGGCTCTCCACATTGCTAGGACACAAGGGGGAGTAACTGGTAATTTAATAATCGACTGGGTGAGATACCACCTCATAATACCTATTATGAGTTCTCCTTTAACGGCATGCATGAGGCGAACTCTTTGCTGCCGCCAAAATCTTGTCGTCCATTCCTCGTCCTCTAACGCGCTCCCTAATTCGCCTCCCCACTGCGTCATGTAACCGTCTCAGACCGATGGCTGTTACCAGGATCGATCACCTCACACATACAGTCGAGTGAGTCCCCCTGTATTCGTGCCCTCGGCACAGAGCGTCTCAAAATTTGTCACCTTAGGACGATTAGGGTTGGTATAAAATGCCCTGATCTGGAGGTATCTAAAAAATTCAGTGTTGGGAATGTCCTTATCAGATGTGAGTCCCCCTGTATCGTGCCCTCGGGCACAGAGCGTCTCAACTGATCTGGAGGTATCTAAAAAATTCAGTGTTGGGAATGTCCTTATCCGACTGAATTTGGCTAAATGTTTTGATTGTGTCCCTGCCCTCCAGATCCTTTAATCTCCTGTACCCTCCATCCCTCCAACATGTAAACCCCCCTTCTTCCATCCCCGGGGCAAAATCTGGGTTCCCCCACAATGGAGCCATCAGCGAGTGCCTCGTAGTCAGAGCACATCTAAATTTAGTGGTCTCCCAGATTGCAATTGAGTTGTTCATTGAGGCTAGCGGTTTCTTTATCTCTTTGAGCCGAGATTTTGGGTACCAAATTAAGTTACTAATTTCTAGTGGGGCTCATAGTTCGCTCTCTATGCCCACCCATCTGCGTACTTTCAGATCTAGATGCCATTGGATAATTTGACTTAATTGGGCCGCTCTATAATATGAGAACAAGCAAGGTACCGCCAGTCCGCCTGTGTTTTTGGACCTCATCATTATTCTAGCCTTTATTCGTGATTTTTTGTTTTTCCAAATAAAATTAAGAACCTTTGTCTGCATGTCCCTAATATCTGCATTATCTATGGGTATGGGAAGCGTCTGAAAGAGGTACAATAATCTGGGAACAAGGTTCATTTTAACACTATAAATTCTTCCAATCCATGAGATGCCATATGATGCCCATTCTTTTAACTCTCTCTTCAGGGACTGCAAGAGTTTAGGATAATTTGCCTTATATAACAGGTTTACTTCCTTGGTCAAATTGACCCCTAGGTACTTAATTGCTTTGGGTTGCCAATAAAAATTAAAATTAATCTCTATTAGTTTTTCTGTATCTTTTGGGAGATTTAGACTCATGGCTTCAGATTTCGCCTGATTTATCTTAAATCCTGATATCCTGTTAAATTTTTCCAACAGGTCAAAAAGGTTGGGTAGAGAGACTAGGGGCCTGGACAGTTTCAGGATGACATCATCCGCATACAATGCTGTCTTGTGTTCCTGGGAATTAATTTGTATCCCTGTAATGTCCATGTTACCTCTAATCCGGACTGCTAGTGGCTCCATGCATAAGGCGAACAACAAGGGCGATAACGGGCAGCCCTGTCTTGTGCCACTCTTGATTTTGAGATATCCTGACGGGAATCCCTGGTGAGCTACCCGTGCCATAGGATTCGTATATAATGCTTTTATTGCCCTCAACACTCTATCCCCAAATCGGCCAGTCTATTATATCGAAGGCTTTCTCTGCATCTAAGCTTAATATAATTCCTGGGATCTTGTTGGTATTTATGTAATCTATAATATCAATAACCCTCCTGGTATTATCGGCCACCAGTCTATCCTTAACATGTACACCCAATCCCCTCCGTAGGAACATTTAACCCACCAATCCCTGATTTGCCTGTAGTTTGCAAAGCGGGCAAAAAAGGCTTACCGGTCTGCAAAGCGCATGTGCTCACTTGACACCCATGTGGTTTAGCATACCTGGAATACACCCCTTCCCTGGCGACCCTGGGTCTGGAGTTTGTCTCCAAGGTGCGAATGCCTCATGCTGGGTGCCGGGATCTAGCACTTTGCAACTTCCCAGCCATTTTTACACTTTGGATCTCTGAGGCTTTTCATCCCTGCATTTTCTCCAGACTTACAGGCTCCCACTTTGCGGAACCTCTTTGAAATGCAGGAAGGAAAATACCCTCAGCTCATGCACCCTTAGCATATTTACATGCCAAAGGATTTTTTCCCGGGCTTACAGAAAACAGTTCCTGCCTGTACATTTTAAATTCACAGTATTACACACTTTATTAAAACATCATGTTCTGGGTGTACCACAACTGTAATTTTTATATGTATGTTCGCGTTTTATTTATTTACTGTTGTACACCAAAAATCAGGGTGTTGGGTGCCTCCGTTCGCGAGTTAGCCTGCTTCATTGAAAAGCTTTCTTGTGCGAACTGAAGTTCACCCATTTCCCACGTCAATTGACCTATTTCTCACGGCCATTGACTTTCTCCCTTTCAAGTTCTGTAGGCTAACAAGGTACGGATACATTGTATCGGTAAAAACACTTCAAGTCTAACCGCAAGACAATTATTCAATGGACTTGCGTTTACGGAGTCAAGAGCTTGAAATGGATACCCATACTATACAGCAGACCTCACATACACAGCGCTGGCTTTGGCGCTCACCACGCCATCTTGTGCCTAAAAAGATTATAGCACACATTGCATTTATTTCTATTACAGGAGGCAGGGAATAGCCTGCAAATTGGGGTTAAGAAGGCTGGGACAGGGCAAATACAGCTGTGCAGTGCAGTGCAAATACTTTTAACCCCTTAATTCACAATGCGAGTTGGGGTTAATCAGCCGGGTATAATACCTTTATTTAGGCCTGATTAACCCTCTCCGTGTGAAGGAAAACCGTTATTCCTCGCCTAGGCTTCAGAACTGAGAGGAACCTTTCCTCTGCCAAAAAGCTGAAGGCCTTGTGACTGGATACACAATCTGCACCGTTTGCAGCAGACTTCCCGAGAAGCTTTCACGCCCTGCGACTTGTTATCTCCGATTTTTGTTGAACTTACAGGCCCGGGAATACGAAAGAAATGAAACGTAACGCAAGCCAGATTTCAAATCCTTTGTCTCAATGTATTACTCATAGGGTAATGACTTTTATACCAGAAAAAGTAGATATTGGTTAGAGGCGTAACATAGGCGTAACATAGGCGTAACCTGGGTGTGTCTTGGGCGTAGCATTGATTAGTGGCATGATTTTGGGACGTGTTTTTCCCAATACAGGCAATGTCTGAATACATAGCTTATTCATTGTCTATTATCAAAAGAGACCTTGAATCTTTAGCAACTAATTATACTATTTTGCCTCTTTCAGAGAATCAGTCTATTATATTCTAACTAAAAGAGCAGGAGACTGACAATACAAAAAGTATCTTAGCAATATCCTGAGCATAGCAAACAAACAGTAGATGGCGCTCTAATACTATAAATTAATAAAGTGAAGGTGTATAAAATGTAATATACAAAAGTGCAACGTGATAATAAAATGAAAATAAATCAAGTGCAAATATGGGTACAATAATTCACTCAAACCCTTAGATGGACTGTTTCAGGGTCCAGGAAACAGTATGCACAGGAAAAACCAGGGGAGCGGTTGTACCTTAAAATAAAAACAAAGTCTACATAGTGTAAATCTGTTAAGCACAATGAAGTGGTTTCTAAGAAACTTAGAAAACTGAAAGGGAAGGCTATAACACATATAACCAACCAATAATGGTTAAACCACAAGAGGAGTTAACATCTTAAGCAGAGACAAACACAGGGATAAAAACAAAACACTTTTATCCACAAACGAATGAATTGGAGGCTTACAGGATCCAAAAGGATTAACAGCATAGGGAGTAGGTAATCATCCGATCATCCGATCACTGCTACTGCTGCACGCCACCCGACTGTGTCTCGAACAGCCGTCACGTCACTTCTGGAATTCCGGCCGGTTGGAGATGACGTCACAGGCTCAATGTTCTCTCTCTCTCAGTCTCAGGGTCACACTCAACGCGTTTCGACGCACTAGAATGACGTCTTCATCAGGAGTGTTTGTGACAGAGAACGCTCCTGTGTGCTTCCTGCACCACTGTATTTCTGTATCTTCTTTCCCGGAAGTGGAGACAATGACTACATCCGGGTCACAGCTCTCAGTCCTTACTTTGCGGCCGATCACCCAGGACATACGGGACTTTTGAGGTAACAGCTTGCCTGAGAAGCTGTTGACCTCCATCGCCGACGGAGCCGGTAACGAGACCAGGAGAGACGAACGGAGTTCCCCTCGAGTGAAGCTCTTCAACTGGACTCCTGTAACTCAAAGAAGGACTCAAACGGAGGCTTGTCCTCAGCTGCAGAGTGTGCCGTGCTGCATTAAGGAAGATCCCCAGATGGTTGGCGGCAGATGCATCATCTCCACTCACTCATGTTAATGTACATGAAATGCTGGTAACTTTCTAATCTGATGTACGCAGATATCTTACCCTAAAACAATATATATATATTACTTTGCATACTTCACTATGTGCGTTTGCGCTTTTGTTTCTTTTCTACAGTTACACTATGTAGACTTTGTTTTTATTTTAAGGTACAACCGCTCCCCTGGTTTTTCCTGTGCAATATCCTGAGCAGGAAGAAAGAAAATGTAATTTGGCAGAAACTGAGTGCATTAGGAATTATATTTCAGCAAAAAGCTGACTGCAGAATCTTAACTAGTTATGATCAGACAAAATGGATGCTTAACACAAGTGTAGATTCTTGCCTGACCTACTGGTCCTAACACCGTGCCACACCTCCCACACTCAAAGCACAGGGACAGCCCTGACCACCTCGTCCGGTGGTTGGGCTGGCCTGCCAGCTCTTGAAGTTAGTATGTCCTGAGGACTGTCCTGGCGGGAAAGGCCATCAGCATTGCCATGCTCGCTTCCTTTCTTTTTTCTACTTTTTTGCATAGTCTGGTGCGGCAAGAATAGGGGCACTGGCCAGTGCAGTGTTCAATGCCTGAAAGGAGACCTCAGAGGCAGAAGACCAGACTACCAGCACAGACTGTCGCTTCTGTGTCAAGTCAGTGAGGGGTTTGGCAATGGCGCTTATACTGAGAGACAAATGTTCTGTAGTAGCCTGCGGTGCCTAAGAAAGCCATAACCTGCTTCTTGGTTTTGGGAACAGGCCACTTCACTATTGCTTCCACCTCAGCTGGTTCTGGCTTAAGATGCCCGCCACCCACCCTGTGCCCTAGGTACAGTACTTTTGCCATCCCTACTAAGCACTTGGTGGTGTAAGGGCACCGCGTCTCCTACCTGCAGCAGCGTCCAGTCCCTCGGCTCTGACGCCCGCCTCCTCCACTGCTGGGGCTCGCAGGATCCGGCCCCACATCACCTCCTCCCTCTGCCCATCACCTGCTGGACGTGCGCACCGCCAGGACAGACCCGCATGCGTGCCGATGTCTCAACTGCCTTTGCGGCATGGTCCCGCTCCTCCTTCCTCCGCGGGTGTTGCGCACGCCTATATGTCCACTTTCATTGCTTCTAATGATTTTGATCCTCCCACATCTGCCCTACATCCAGCCTCAGTCTACCAGCACTGTACCTATGTCTGACTATAGACGGACGTTCACAGAGGTACACAATTAGGAGGCTTTATAATGTGAAATTATAATAGGCTATATTGTGCCTGTTCCTTTTCATCAGGAAATTATCCAAACACAGGGGGGGAACAAAGCTTCCATTCACTTGGGAGTATTTCTAGTGAAATCCTATGCAATTAGTTCACATCTCCATTAGTTAAGCATGTCTCGCAGCCCCAAAACATATAGCATGAAAATAAGCAGATATAAGCAGTCTCTTAAGAATAAAAGTCTTATCTGTTTCTTGGAGGGAAAATCTTCTCACTTCCTGGTTCAGCTTCAGGTGTAGTAGTTTTCCATGTGTCTTGAAATCAGCTCTGCCGTGCAGAGCTCAAGACCGGTCACCTCCAAAGGTCAGCTCTCAGTCAGAGCTAAGAAGAGACACTTCCTGTCTCAAAGGCAGGCTTTTGTAAGCAATCTAATCAGGCAGGTGGTGTTTAGTAATTAACTACCACACTGCTAGATTAAAGGCACATTACTGAACAGGGATAAGTCCCCTGTTACACTGACCTCACTGCTGGTAGTTTCCTATTGGCACCTATCTGTATATAGAGCAACCAGCCCTGAGCTGGTTGATGAGCATAGTCAGTCTTTGGTTGTGCTTGCTACAAGCCACTTTGCAGCCTGTTCCTGTCTCCTTGTTATATAGATCCTGCTCTGTATCCGGACTCCTGACTTCTGGCACCCTTGAACCCTGGCTCGTTTATCAGACTTCTACCTTCTCCTCTCCTCGACCTCTGGCATTGGACTTTGACTACTCTTGACCTCTCCAACCCTGATCCCGGCAAGTACCTCTACGATCCGACACTCTGACCCAGGCTATCCAAAACTACTCTGCTTATCGGACCCGCCCATGTGGCTGCAGGGTGGTGGTTTACCTGTATCCCCACCTCGGCCTCGCGGTCCAGTTTGGTTTGTGGTGAGCACCCGTAACATTCCCATGACATTATGCTCAGCCTAACAGACCTGGACTTCGCCGAGATGGGTCGACGCTTACACGAACATGATGACCTATTCAAAGAAGTAGAGGCTTGCCTCTCACAAAATAATTAGCGAATGGAACTGCTCCAAAATTCCCTAGGCACCATCTCCGACCAACTCAAATCTCTTCTGTCCTCTCCTGACACCGCTGCCACTCCTTCTGCTTCTGCTTTCTCCCCGTCGGTACTCCAAACGGTATATTCTGAACCTCGCCTACCCACTCCTAATCGCTATGCCGGGGATCCTTCCGCCTGCCGTGGCTTCCTGGGGCAGTGTGCCATTCAGTTTGAACTTCTACCCTCTCATTTCCCTTCTCGCCGTTCTAAGGCCGCATACATTATCTCGTTGCTGACCGACGATGTCTTTGCCTGGGCTACACCGATATGAGAGCAACGCCCGGACCTGACCTCCAACCTGGACCGATTCTGTACAGAATTTCGTAGAGTGTTCGATACCCCAGGTAGGAGGTTAACAGCTGAATCTTCTCTCTTCAACATTGTACAGGGTAACTGTACTGTGGTCCCTTAAATTCTGCACCGTTGTGACAGAAACCCGGTGGAATGACGAAGTGCTTGCCGCATTGTTCTGGCAGGGCTTAAACGACTCCCTTAAGGACCAATTGGCTGCTCTGGAACGTCCCACAGCATTGGAGGTTCTCATCACGCTCTGCATCCGTATGTACCAGCGGTTCCAGGAGCGAAGAGTGGAGAAGGGGAAGCGTCAAAGAGGTATGCAACCCACTTCCGTCCCACATACAGCTCCCAGGGAGTCCGCCTCCGTACCCGCAGAAGAACCCATGCAGCTGGGTGGTACTCGTCTGTCTCTGTCAGAGAGATTACACCGACGTCGCGCAGGGCTGTGCCTCTACTGTGGAAATAGTGGACACCTGGTGAATACCTGCTCATCTAAGTCGGGAAACACCAGCCCCCAGTGAATATTGGGAGAACTACACGGGGTATGGTAACCTCTCCCTCCTCTCCCAAATTGCCGTCTAAGGTACTCCATCCGGTAACCTTATCAGGAGACTTTGGGAACATAGCCGCACGGGCCTTCCTAGACTCCGGATCCGGTGGAAACTTTATTGATCAGGATTTTGCTGAAAAGAACCGGATTCCTCTTATAGCCAAGGATCGGCTCGTGGGTCTCAAAGCCATAGACGGTAGGCCTTTACAGCCCGCATTCATATCACAGCAGACCATTCCCCTCCATCTCAAAATGACCGGTCACCATTCCGAAAAAATTCAGCTGGATGCCATTCACACACCGGCGGTAGATGTGATACTATGTCTTCCCTGGCTCCAGCTTCACAACCCACAGATTGACTGGCTCCAATCACAGCCCATTACCTGGGGAGGCTGGTGTCGAGAGGTTTGTCTGGATTTCCCCAAAGCTCTAATAGGGGCAGCGCGTCCGAAATCTAGTAACTCCTTCCTTCCGGATGTCTACAGGGACTTCAGAGACGTCTTCGACAAGATTCAGGCTGAGGAATTACCACCCCATCGCACCTATGATTGTTCTATAGATCTTCCTGGCGCTATTCCCCTCAGAGGTTGTACCTACCCGCTGTCGTTTTCTCCCCCCCCCCCCCCCACCCCCCCCCCCCCCCCCCCCCCCCCGAGACCAAGGCAATGAAACAATACATACAGGAGAACCTCCACAGAGGCTTTATTCGTATGTCTTCTTCGCCAGCAGGCGCAGGCTTCTTTTTCGTAAAGAAGAAGGATGGCACGTTGCACCCATGTATTGATTATCGCGGCCTCAACAAGGTAACTGTCAAGAATCGGTACCCACTACCCTTGATTGCTGAACTTTTCGATAGGTTACAGGGCGCCACTATCTTCTTCAAGCTAGACCTCCGGGGAGCCTACAACTTGGACTGGCTCCGTCAGGGAGATGAGTGGAAGACGGCCTTCAACACGCGGGATGGGCACTATGAGTACCTGGTGATGCCCTTCGGTCTCTGCAACGCCCCCGCAGTCTTCCAGGATTTCATTAATGACGTCTTCAGAGACTTCCTGGATCAGCACGTGGTGGTCTACCTGGACGATATGCTTATATTTTCCCGGAACGCCCTGGAACATACTAGGCATGTCAAGCAAGTACTTCTCAGGTTACGGGAGAACCGTCTGTTCGCTAAACTTGAAAAATGCCAGTTCCACCAGTCATCCACTTCATTCTTGGGATATATCATCTCGGACACAGGACTTGCTATGGACCCTACTAAGCTGAAAGCAGTCATAGATTGGCCCGGCACCTCTCCCTGAAAGTGGTACAGAGTTTCTTAGGCTTTGCCAATTATTACCGCAGGTTCATAAAAAAAAATTCTACCGTAGTCGCACCCATCACAGCCCTCACCCAGAAGAGCACCAATCCAGCACTGTGGCCTCCCATGGCTATCATGGCATTTGAGGTCCTCAAAAAAGCTTTTGTCACAGCACCCATCTTAGTGCATCCGGATCAAGGACAGCCCTTCACTCTCGAGGTAGAGGCTTCGGACATAGGAGCAGGGGCGATCTTATCCCAAAAAAAGAACCCACAGGCCAGATTGCATCCCTGTGCATTCTTTTCTTAGAAATTCTCTGCACCAGAACGGAATTATGACGTGGGTAACCGTGAGCTCCTCGCGATCAAAATGGCTTTGGAGGAGTGGCGTCACCTGCTCGAAGGGGCTGAGTACCTCATCACCATCCTTACGGACCATAAAAATATCTTGTATATTGAGACTGGCTTTCATCTGAGTGCCCGGCAGGCACGTTGGTCCCTATTCTTCACCCGCTTCAACTTTCTTATTTCATACCTCCCGGGCTCAAAAATGTTAAAGCAGATGCACTGTCTCGTCAATTCGCAGTAGATGATAAGACCGAGGACCACCAAGAGACTATCCTTCCCCCTAAATGTGTCCTTTCGGCCAATACCTTTGACGCACTGGCTGAAATCACCAAGGTTCAAGATCAGATTCATATGTGGAAGTGCATGCACACCGCTAAATGGTGCTGGAGGGGGGTACTTATCTGCCGGTGCACTGTGTCCAGGGAGGTCCAGACATCCCAAAGGAGATCAGCAAAGAAAATGGAAGCAGGCATACCGTGTTCTGAAGATGCACTTTAATGTACCACCAAAGGGTCTAAAGTTTCGGCAAAAATTGCCTTTATCAGGCAGCCCTCTCCTTGATAAATGCAAAAAAAGGGTTGTGAGGCGCTTCTAATAGAGGTGCAATAAATATAAATAAACTTGTGAATAATAAACCTTTTATAAAAAAGTGCTCATTAAATATTAGTGAATAATCAAAAATAATGAACTTCGCAGCTCAACCCTCTAAGGAGAAGATCCAGTTCCTCCTGTCGTTGATTGTAGGGAGAAGCTTGTGGGGAGCGCAGATGTCACCATATGTGGGGAAAGAAATATATATACAGGCATACCCCGCATTAACGTACGAAATGGGACCGGAGCATGTATGTAAAGCGAAAATGTACTTAAAGTAAAGCACTACCTTTTCCCCACTTATCGATGCATGTACTGTACTGCAATCGTCATATACGTGCATAACTGATGTAAATAACGCATTTGTAACAGGCTCTATAGTCTCCCCGCTGGCGCACAGCTTCGGTACAGGTAGGGAGCTGGTATTGCTGTTCAGGACGTGCTGACAGGCGCATGCGCGTGCTGCCGTTTGCTTATTGGGCGACATGTCCTTACTCGCGAGTGTACTTAAAGTGAGTGTCCTTAAACCGGGGTATGCCTGTATAGTGTTGTATGTTCTACAAAATAAACAATTCAAAGAATCACGATTGGGAACTTACAATTTCCCAGTGAAAAATCAGCAGTGGGTATGGTATTGAAGACTCGGTCAGTGTGAAGTATCAGGATTCAGCAGAATAATCCCTCAATAAAAGAGATGACACACTTAGTGCAACATTGCATGTTCCAATATAATATAATTATCCAAGGCAATATGTATTGCACTTACATTTGGCACTATGTGCATAGACACATAACAATAATGATGCGCAGCTTGTGAGTCAGCAGCCCTGCTCCCGAGTTGCGTCGCGTCACTTCCGGTTGGTCCGTCGCGTCACTTCCGGTTGCGATCGATCGTGAGAACTCCATTCTCACGATCGATCGCAACCGGAAGTGACGCGACGGACCACCGGAAGTGACGCGACGGACCCTCGGGAGCAGGCCTGGTGACATACACAAGATGCGCATCATTATTGTTATGTGTCTATGCACATAGTGCCAAATGTAAGTGCAATACCTATTGCCTTGGATAATTATATTATATTTGGAACATGCAATGTTGCCACTAAGTGTGTCATCTCTTTCATTGAGGGATATTCTGCTGAATCGTGATACTTCACACTGACCGAGTCTTCATACCATACCCACTGCTGATTTTTCCACTGGGAAATTGTGAGTTCCCAATCGTGATTCTTTGAATTGTTTATTTTGTAGATCATACTACACTATATATATATTTATTTCCCCACATATGGTGACATCTGCGCTCCCCACAAGCTTCTCCCTACTCTCCTTGATAAAGGCAATTTTTGCCGAAACGTTGGACCCTTTGGTGGCACATTAAATTGCATCTTCAGAAGACTGTGTGCCTGCTTCCATTTTCTTTCAAGATCAGATTCCTCAGGGTCTCAGGGTGCCAGTTGGATGACTCTTCACACCCCCTACCTTTCACCAGAAGCTAATGCAATGGGGGCACGCGGCCAAGACAGCAGGTCATCCAGGGATCAAAAGGACTATAGACCTCTTGCAACGAACCTTCTGGTGGCCAGGCATGCGAAAGGATATTCAGCATTACGTCTCAGCATGTTCCACCTGCGCACAAAATAAGACACCACAAAATAAACCTCCAGGACTCCTGCAACCCCTTCCCATTCCTGACCGACCATGGGAACATCTCTTGATGGACTGTAATGTCGACCTCCCCAAATCTAAGGGAATGGACACAATACTAGTAGTGGTCGACCGCTTTTCTAAACAAGCACACTTTATCCCACTCAAAGGCTTACCCAGCACTCCTAAACTAGCCAAAGTATTTGTGAAGGAGGTCTTCAGGCTTCATGGGTCACCCCAACCCATAGTCTCTGATCGAGGGTCGCAGTTTGTCTCGAGATTCTGGAGAGCCTTCTGTAAAAGACTTAACGTGGCACTTCACTTCTCCTCTGGATACCACCCGTAGACCAATGGTCAGACTGAATGAACCAACCAGTCTCTGGAGCAGTTCCTTCGTTGCTTCATATCTGACTCTCAGGACAATTGGCTCGATCTACTCCCATGGGCAGAATTCGCTCATAATAATCTCAGGAATTAGTCCACTCTACAGTCCCCATTTTTTTCTAATTATGGCTTTCACCCCTCTACCCTTCCTCCGTCTGGTCCTAGTACAGGAGTTCCGGCCACGGAGGAGAGGATTCGGGATCTTTAAGCTTCCTGGTCTAGGATTCAGGATAATCTCAGATGGCCACAGCTATGCAGAAAAGACAGGCTGATCGCCATCATCAGAAAACACCCAATTATGCCCTGGGTCAGAAGGTATGGTTATCCACAAAGGACATCCGATTAAAAGTCACATCCCCGAAACTGGCACCCGATATATCGGTCCATTCCCTATATTGGAGAGAATTAATCCAGTCACCTACCATCTGAAATTGCCCACAACCATGAGGAATCCCTCTACTTTCCACTGCTCTCTACTGAAGCCATTCATACCTAATCATCAGGGTTCACAAGTCACACCTCGTCCCCGACTGTTAAACGGACAAGAGGAGTTCGAGGTGCAGTCTATCTTGGACTCTCGTATATCTAGAGGAGGACTCCAATATTTGGTACATTGGAGGGGCTTAGGCCCCGAAGAGAGGACCTGGATTCCGCAGGACCAGGTACATGCTCCCAGGCTGACCCGGGCATTTCATCTTAAGTTTCCTCTTAAGCCTTGTATGGATTTTCCAGAGGCCAACCCTGAAGGGGGGTGGGGGGGGGGGCACTGTAAGGCCGCCGCATCTCCTACCTGCCGCAGTGTCCCACCTCCTCCACTGCCGTGGCGTGCAGGATCTGGCCTGCATCACCTCCCACCGCCCGTCACCTTCTGGACGTGCGTGCCGCCGGGGCAGAACCCCGCGCGCGCTGACGTCTCAACTGCCTTCGCGACGTGGTCCTGCTCCTCCTTCCTCCGCAGGTGTCGCTTTGTGGTGAGCACCCGTGACATTCCCGTGACAGGTGGGTTTCAACGTGAGTCCCGCTTCCCTAATCCTGGCTAGCACCGCAGCTACATGCACTAAATGTGAGTCCCATGAATTACTAAAGACAGCAATGTCGTCCAGGTATGCCCGTGCAAACTCTTGCATTCCCTCCAGCAAACAATTGACCAGGCGTTGGAAGGTAGCCGGTGCATTTTTCATCCCAAATGGCATCACTAGAAATTCATAGAGGCCACCTGGAGTAATAAATGCCGACTTCTCTCTAGCCTCCTGGGTCAAGGGGATCTGTCAATACCCTTTGCTCAGATCCATGGTGGTCAGATACCTTGCCCCCGTGAGTTGATCTAACAACTCATCCATGCGGGGCAGTAGGTAGGCATCTGACACCGTTCCCACATTGAGCTGCCGGTAATCCACACAGAACCGGGTGGTCCCATCCTTCTTAGGTACCAGGACTACCGGACAAGCCCAAGGGCTCTGGGATGGTAAAATTAACCCTATGGCCAGCATCTCTTCTACCTCCCTCTCTATGCTGCCCTTAATCTCTGCTGACACTCTGTAAGCGTGCTTATGCAGAGGTCTTAGATCCCCTGTAAGCACTGGGTGATCTCTAATGTGTGTCTTGCCTTGCTTATCTGTGAACAGAGCCCTATACTTCTCTATCATAGCCCTGGCCTCTGCTCTCTGTCTGACACTCAGCTAAGACCCTATCTCAACCTGCTCTACTGTACCACCCTGCCTAGCCTCCCCCAGGAGATCTGGCAGAGCACTGCTCGCCGGATCCCCCATCAGTGGGCTACAAATGGCCAGCACTGATGCCACACTCGGTGCTATATACTCCTTGAGCATGTTTATATGATAGGTCTTATTCCTTCCTGCCTCAGCTACTACCTGTAGAACATATTTGCACTCATTCATCTTTCGCAGTACCGGATACGGTCCTGACCAGGCAGCCATTAATTTGTTCTCCCGTGTGGGCTTGAGAACAAGTACTTGCTGTCCTGGGATGAATTCTCTGCTATGGGCATTCTGATCATACCATGTCTTCTGCTTGGTCTGAGCAGCCCTAAGGTTGTCCTGTGCCAACCCCATGAGCATCTCTAGCCGGTCTCTAAGATCTACCACGTACTGAAGCATAGAGGCATCAGTATTGGTACTATCCCATCCCTCACAGACTAGGTCCAGAAGTCCCTGTACCCTGCGACTGTGGCGAAGAGAGGGCTAATCAGGCCTAAATAAAGGTATTATACCCGGCTGATTAACCCCAACTCGCATTGGGAATGAAGGGGTTAATAGTATTTGCACTGCACTGCTGTATTTGCTCTGTCCCAGCCTTCTTAACCCTCATTTGCAGGCTATTCCCTGCCTGCCGTAATAGGAGTAAATGCAATGCCTGCTATATTCTTTTGAGACACAAGATGGAGTAGTGAGCACCGAAGCCAGAGCTGATTGAAGAAACGTGGCTGCGGTTTAGAGGTCTGTTTGAAGTATGGGTATCCATTTCTATCTATTCAACCTCGTAACCACAAGTCAATTGAATAATTGCTTATGTTTAGCTTAGATTCACCCTATTGCTATTTTGCTGTAATAATAACATGCTTCCTCAGATGTAAAAGTATAAAATCGTATGAATTGTCATTCCGCTATAACATTATGTTCCCAAACACTATCTTCTGTCAATCATTCCACTTTATTGTGTTTGCATTAGACCCTGACATACGGCTAGAGCCCTTATGATTCATAACTTATGTGGCATTTGCCACCTATTAGTATGGTAGCTTTTTGCTCAGGGCAATTGTTATGATTGCTTTTGAGAATCATTGATTAATCGAATGGTCATAGAATATGTATAACATACAATAGTACAGTTGATTCTTCCTCACAATTGGAGACATACACTACCGACACACTTTATTAAAGTGTGGCCGGTACCGCAAGCCGGGAGATTTCCCGGCTTGCTAGTGGCCGCCCCTCGGCATGCCGCGCGTCATAGACGCGCGGTCACGCGTCTTCGGGAGCGTGCGCCCCCTGCACGCGCGTCCAGGGGCTCCCCGAGGGAGCCCTGGTGTCCCGCGATCGCGGGACAGCGGCAGGGGGTTCCGGGGGACCCGGCGGACCCGGCAGCGGTAGGGAGAGCGCCTCGATCGGAGGGCGCTATTCCGCTGCTTTGGCGCGCGCCCGTCACTCTCGGGCGCGCGCCAGGCTACTGCTGCGGCCAAGAACGGGCAAATGCTCGAATAAACTTGGCCGCAGCAGTAGAAAAACAAGACATAACACATAAAGTCTTGTTGATTATCTTAAACTGTTTTTAATAAACTTTGTATACGTGTGTAATTATGACAGCATTTTGCTGATATGGATTATATATCCGATTTATGTATACACTTGTGTATGTCTGTGTATATGTGGGATCTGCATTTGGGATGTGCACCATTATCAATAAGAGCATGTAATGATTTACCCCATTTACATTTAGCCTGCTCTTATTGGGTATGATACATAGATTTTTTCCTCTCTGCATTTCCTTTCTTCCTCTTCGTGTATGCACACGGGACTCTGCGCGATTGGAGCAGCCTCGTCTGCCTCACACAGTCATTGGTGGTGCAGCGGTGTGCTTCAGCCAATCAGAGAGCGTGATGACGTCACTAGGGGCCGGAGCGGAGGCAGAGAGTAAGGGAATACCATTCCTCTTCCCGGTCCACTGTGAGCATGCGCGGGCGACGGTAGGGGGCCGTTCTTACCCACAATCCTCAGGGTTGTTGGAGCGGCGCGCCGGATGACATCACGC
Organism: Ascaphus truei; assembly: GCA_036426205.1. Taxonomy (NCBI): domain Eukaryota; kingdom Metazoa; phylum Chordata; class Amphibia; order Anura; family Ascaphidae; genus Ascaphus; species Ascaphus truei. The sequence continues at coordinate 37,617 of WSYH01002148.1, read as the reverse complement.
GCATGCGCAGTGGGCCCGCGACATAATTGTACACAGATTTTGTAATTTGCCTATCAAGCATTAGGCATTTAAGGTGCCCATTCTAAGCATATCCCATACTCCTTGATAAAGGACCCGTTGGTCCGAAACGCGTAGGAGGTCCCTGTCTGTGTCCCCTAAGGGGGTGTTTTTGTCTCTCACCATGCTGCAATAAAGAAAAAGTTTTTTTATTCCACACCTGGCTCCCTGGCTGTGCGCCATTCGTTTTTTCTATTGTATTAAGTGTATTCTGAAGTTGTCGTGTGTTTGTCTAGTAAGGAAATAAATCACAATTTATTTTGCTGTGTTCAATCGAGAATCCGAAAAATATAAAAAGTGTTGATAAGTTGGTGTCCACCGTGACAGGCTTATATTAACTGGTGGCAGCGTGTGGGATACTGATTGAACCTATTCTATAGTCTCCTGCGGATTCTGTAGTATAGTGGGGACCTCGTAGCTTGCGAGCTCCTCAGACAAGTGGCATCTTACACACACTTCTAAAGAGCACAAGATACTTCACTGTCCCTTTACCCATATCCCGATAGCACATGAGTAATCGCTCAGGAAGGTTCCGATCCTAGACCAGAGAGAAGATCATGGAGAGATGTGCGGGATATGGCTTACCGACAGATGGGCAGTCAAAGGTACAGCTGGAGGAGGATTTGGAGCGTCATGAGGACCGCATGGTCTCACCAGAGGGGCAAGTCCCCGTAGCTGCTGTGGCAGCGAGCGCTATTCTGCCCGGAGTGCAGGAGGTCCCTCCAGCTCTGGGGCTGCAAGGACATGAGGAGAATGCTAGTGATCCCCCGGTTGTGGGTGGCACGGCACCAGGGAGTGCGGATGTGGCGAGGATGGAGGTGATCAGGCCTGAGTAGAGGTGTTATACTCGGCTGGTCATCCTCTCCTCGCATTGGGAATGAAGGGGTTAAAGTTATTTGCCATGCATTACTTTGTTTGCCCTGTCCCAGCTGTTTTACCCCCCCCCCCCTATTTGCAGGCCATTCCCTGCCAGCTGCATTAAAAGAAAATGTATTGCCTGCTATATTCTGTGGAGACACAAGATGGGAGTAGTGAGCACCACAATAAGTACTGATTGAATAAGCGTGGCTGCAGTTAAAGCTGTATACTGCTGCGGCAGCTTTTATTCTAACAAATCACCGGTTTTTACCTGGCTTGGTCCTGGAATGCGACGCTGTTCACCTGGCGCATGCCGCGTTCATCTTGCGTTCCCAGCCACGGGTCATGCCCGGCTGATACGCGGTTGATGCGTTTATTGATAATGGCTCGGATTTTAATAGGCTGCAATGCTTCGCGTGTCCACCAGATGGCAGATATTCATGAATTGTAATGCGCCGAATCAGTAATGTGTCGGCTTGCAGGTGTTTCGTTTAAAAAAAGATACTGTACCACAGTGTGCCTTTCTAACTTGGCCTTGGCCTTGAGACTGAAGGAAGAGGTTGCAAAAATGTATCAATTTAGGCTTTTCATATTAAAGAAAGACAAAGACCAGTTACAGTATTCTCCAGAGACCCGCCCGCCATGAATGTTCAAGCGCAGCCCGCTTTCCAAAAACCCGACAGAAGTTACGCGTATTTGATATGTGCCGCGATTAATGCAACAGATGATAAGATGGCAACAGTTGCTCAAATTTATCAGTATTTTATCGAAAACTATGACTTTTACAAATTTTAGCTAACTCCTCATATGTGGAAGCGTGCAGTAAGGAAAAGGTTATGTAGCGATCCCTGTTTTCATCGTATTGATCCACAATTTGTTGGAGGGTATTGGTGTGTATCATCGGATTTTTCCGGTATCTATGATCGTGAAGGCGGCAAAAGGCGAAGGGTCGTGTTAAAACCAACTAAGAAGCGACAGTCGCTGCCAAGCAATGCACCAGCACCAGCACCGGCTTCCAATAACGGTCCCACCGTCAGTGACAACCCTGAGCCTGAGGCTGAGCTGGATTTCGCGTGCAGTTTTGATGAAGCTTGCTGCATGAACCTAATCAATTTCCAGCCTCACCAGCTGACTACAGGTGGACTAGTCCCATTGCAAACTATCGACGTGGATGATCAAGAAAGCTGGACTGACAGTGGACCGGCGCCGGCGTCAGCTGAATAGGAAATTCTATGGTGAGTACTGTATTGTTGCCGTATTATTTTCTGTTTTTTTTTATTTTGACAATACTGTATAAATATCGGTGCGATTCAAAAGTCAAGCGATTCTCCTGTAAGCAATATCATTGGCTGAGCGGCTTCTACAGTACTGTACTGCACATACTAAACTATTGGTGGAACGCTAGGCGCATGCGCATACACTGGCGACACACTTTATTCGAGCTCGGCTAGTCCCACGAATTCGGGTATACTCGGGTGTATTGAGGTTTGTGACTGCTTTCTGCCCGAGTGCATTGCGTTATTTTCCAGGCAGGGATTGAAGCATTTTATTCCCGCTGGCTGCAATACTGCACAGTATATATATATATACTGCATTACAATTCATGAATTTTTGCCATCTGGTAGACACGCGAAGCATTGCAGCCTATTAAATCCTAATCATTATCATTTAACAGATCAGCCGCCCGTCAGCCAGGCATGAACCATGGCTGGGAAGGCAAACGCAACGGGGTTTGTCTGAGGTGAGGAGCGGCGCATTCCAGGTATCTGTCAGGAACATACTGGGTATTTGCTCGAATAAAGTGTGTCGCAGCAGTATGAACAGGAGATAATTATTGGTGGGGCTGGCTGGGTACTTCTTTAGGGGCTTACCATTACTGTACATTAAAACTTTTCTTTTTGTTTTTCCTCAGAAAAGAAAATGGCTAATGGGGGGATTTCGATGGATAATATTGTACTGTATGCTGATGTTTTCCGGCCGTACAGTTTACTGTGTAATAAACCCGAAAAAATAAAACTATGCATTTATTCTACGTGTACTGTACAGTATCATTTACATTATGTGTCTTCTACAGTATACAGTGGTATACAGTGCTTAACATCTATGGGCAAAATGAATTTTATTTCTAGGTGCCCTAGAACAGAAGATCCCACGCCAATTGGCCGTGAACTTGACCGAGGCCCTAAGTAGTTCCCACGCCAATTGCGTGAATATAATTTAAAATAATCCGTTCTGTGGGTCTGAGCGGGTTGAAATTCGCCTGGTTATCGTGCGGAAGGACCCTTGCCATAGTGGCAAAATATCAGCCTTCCACGACCCCCGGAACCGGAGATACCAAAATACAGTTTAAAAGCACATTACCAAAGTGGCTTTTTTTCTGCCATGCAAGTCAATGGCTGAAACCTAAACTTTACCATTACCCTGACTCTGTTCTGTTGCCACGAGAGGGTCACAATTTGCCATGCAATCCTGCCACAACTAGGACTACATGGTGACCGAATCTGAGCCCTCTAGGTTGAACAGAACCGGAGTTGTGGGTTCCAGGTTTCTGCTCATTCTGACTTAGCCGGTTCAAAGCTTTCTCCGCCATTATGCTCAATGATAGGACCCTCCTCGCCGGCGTGACCCTTTCTCACCGTCATTACTGGTCGGGTCACCTGTTGGGTGAAGTGAGGGGGTTCCTAACATCTAGGGGCAAAATGAATTTTATTTCTCGGTGCCCTAGAACTGAAGTTCCCACGCCAATTGCCCTAGTTCCCACGCCAATTGCGCGATCATTGCTCTTTTTTTACAATGTTGCCGATCTTGCGGCTTTGCGGTCAGGCAGTAAAAAAACAGTGCAGTAAGCCTCGACATTTGTTAACACTGTCAAAGGAGCAAATGGAAACAATGTAAGACAAATCAACATGTCCTTTTATTGGTGAAGTCAGTACAAAAACATTTATTTACAAATACTGTACAATGCTGAAACATTTAAAGTGCACAGCAATTCAAACCATCAACAGGTGTATGGTTTACTGCTACAGTACAGTACATGTGTGAAAACATTTGTCAGTCAGTATGGTTTACAGTCACATGTTTTAAATACAATACAGTACATTCTTTAATCTCTTTAAAATATAAATATATAAATATAATTAAAAATAATCCGTTCTGTGGGTCTGAGCGGGTTGAGATTGCACCAGTACAGTCCTAGAGGGCAGCAAACAGGTCAGGTTTTCAGGGCAACCTTGAAAACCGTGCCTGTTTTCGGACCCCAGGGACTGGAGTTGTGCATGTCCTGTGTAAAAAAACACACAACAACATCTCCTTTTTTAAGTACAGCAGGTACTGTAGGGCAAAACATGTACAGTACAATACAGTTCAGCACAACAGTATGGTCTCACTGAAAGTCCTCCACATTGTCCATCCATGGCCGATTCCTTGCATTGCGCAAAACGCCATTAATGCAGTCTCGAACGCCTTTCATTACAGGATCTGTAACTGGATAAAAGCGCCGCATTTCTTCCACAATGTTTTTCCTTAAATTGACAGGAAGCGCCTTTTTTACGCGATTCCCATCGTAGTTCACTTTGAAGGCCCACCCGCAGTACAAAGAGTATGGAACATGGTGCTTAAAAATGAACAAGGCATACTTGTGGGGTAGACCAGCACTCTTCACCCTATACTTCTCCCTGAGCTTCAGTGGCAGATCGCACAGGGTGATGTCGGGCACCGTTTCGATGCGAGCGGGTGTAGATCTTTTGGGAGCGGGTGTGCTTGAGGCAACGGGCGATGGTAGGTTGTCTGGGAGGAAGCTTTCCTCCGGTCATGGTCGCTGTGTTGTCTCCTGGCGTGGTTTTGACGGGGTTGTCATGTCCTCCTCAATGGCATACATGTACACTACATCTTCTGGTGGAAGGGGGTCGAAGGTCTCATTCATCACATCCATGTCACCCCCCTGCTCCGGCGTCGGGGAAACAGGGGCATTAGCACCAAGAAAATAATGTATGCCCGCTATGTCAGCCTCTATCTTCTCCATCCGTCGATCCTTCCGTTGCTCCATTTGTAGCTCCACATTTAGCATTGTCTCCAGAAGCAGATCTATCTTTGCCAGCACAATAGAATTCCCGTGGAGATCCACACTTATCCCATTCAGCATCCGGTCTAACGAGCTGCTTCTTGTGCATGGCGTCTGGACATCTGGGGGGATGGGTGCAACGGAGGATGAGATGGGGGTTCCATGGACAGAAGCGGCATCGAGGGAGAGTGGAGGAGGTGACCTGTGGATACCCGGTAGAGGAGAAGCTTCAGCGTCATCGAAGAGGGATGGAGAAAGTGACCTTTGGATTTCCGGGCGAGAAGCAGAGTCGTCCAAGAGCAAAGGAGACAGTGACCCGTGGATTTCAGAGGCGGCAGCGTCGTCAGATGGAACCGGAGAAGATGGGGGTGGAGAAGACGGGCTGAAGATTTCCGGGACAGCTACAGCAGAGTCGTCGAAGCATATGGGAGGAAGTGGTCTGCGGATTCGATGGGTTGGCTGCCAATCGTTTTGTGTCGAGAGTACATCACCATATATCTTCTTCACATAATGAGGCTTACGTCTAAGAAAACCCTTAACCTTTGGGGTCAGCAGAAGGTTTTCTTTATTGGCCTTAGCCTGTCGCTTTTCCCTTGGCGTGGAAACGGCAACCGCCTTTCGCTTTTTCAGCTTGACAGGCACGGCAGAGGCGAGAGGGTTCCTGCGTCCATAGAATCAGGGTTGCTCCATGGAAACAGGTGGCACAATGCAGTATCTGGACAAGGGCAAGTTCAGATAAAGATCATCGAGTGGGAGGCTATGCAAAGTGTGTAACCTTTTATGCATGGCGACCAGGTACAGGTGTTGAAAGTGGGCGTACTCTATTGTGAGTCATTACCGTATACAGTAAATACACCATCCATTTTGTGTATTGACTGCACATAGAATACACATCGAATATACATTCTTGTGTTTGTATTTCTTTCTACTCGCAGCAATGCCTGTTAAAAAGGTTTCAAAGGATCTCAGCATGCGAATTAAGGAGATGTACACGTGCGGACACCGAATTGCTGCTATCCAGCGCTGGTTAGCTGCTTCTGACCTCGTTGTGCCAGCAACCACCGTGTGCAATCATGCATATGGAAAAAAGAGAGACCGCAAAAGGGCACCAAGGGTAACTAACGCGTAAGTATATTTATAAAACTTAACAAAAAAAAAATATAGAAAACTGTACGTACTGTACTGTTCATAAAGTACAGTACATCTACAGTACAGTTCTGTATCTACTGTAATACTGTTGTTATTTCTGTTGATTTATATTACAACATAGTTTGTCTATTTATATTTATAGTACAGCAGTATACTTTTTTTGTATATTTCTATTTATCTGACAACGGTATATATAGGATGTTTATTTATATTTATATTACAACAGTATATTTATTTTGTATTTTTATATTTATAGTACAACTATATATATATATTTTGTCTATTTATATTTATAGTACAACAGTATANNNNACTTTTTTGTATATTTCTATTTATCTGACAACGGTATATATAGGATGTTATATTTATATTTAATTACAACAGTACATTTATTTTGTAATTTTATATTTCGTACTAACATATATATTATTTTGTCTATTTATATTTATGTACCAAGTATACATTTTTTTGTATATTTCTATTTATCTAACAACGGTAGTATATAGGATTTAAATTTTTCTATTTATATTACAACGTATATATATTTTGTATATTTATATTTATAGTACAACAGTATATATTTTTTTGTATATTTATATTTATAGTACACCGTATACATTTTTGTATATTTATTTTACTGTAATCTTACAACATTTATTTTATATACATTTTTATATGCTGCATATTAATAAACATATATATTTTCTTTACATTGTGAGGAGACAACTCTTCTGGTGGACAAAATAAGTGAGGAAATGATGAGAGAGTGCATTAAGGGTTAAAAACACTCTGCAGGAAAAGCACAATCTGACTGTATCGAGAGCAGCATAATGAAGATGAGACGCAGCATTGGATGGAAATATGGACGTTTGAGGTTAGTACTGGACAGTACAGGAGGTAACGTGTTGTTTAGCAAACTGTACTGTACTGTGCCGCTAAATTTTTTATTCCGTGTCATTACAGACTTACCCCATGATACGGGACGCAACAAAATCAAAGAGTGTCCAGGCCCGGCATGGATCGACAGTGGGGTGACTTTCCCAGGATTGCATCTTCACTGATGAGTCTACTGTGTCGCTGGAGAGATTTGCAAGATTTGCGTCCACCAAAAAGGCCGCATATCTTTGAAGCCGCGGCCAAAACACCCGGTGAAGCTGCATGTGTGGGGTGCCATCTCTAGGCATGGACCGGGGATGCATTGTCATCTTTGAAGGTAAAATTTATCAAATATAATGTTGGCCCTAATGCACTGTACTTTACTAGTGTTTGCCTTACCGTATGCACTGTACTGTACTATTGTGCAGTTTTTTGAGCACTTTTCTTTTCTTGCTATAGGAATCATGAATAAAGCTTTCTTCCAAGACAACATTGTGCCCGTGATAGTGCGATACATCACAACGCAGTTCCCCAATGGTCACCGCTTCTACCAGGACCAACGATCCCAGCACACTGCTCAACGGCGCATATCCTTGGACGCGGCATCAACTGGGTGAAGACGCCAGCGGAGTAAGTGCATAGAGAACCGTGTCCCATTTTTGTTCCCCACTGTTTTTAGCTCTTAACCAATTGTCCTTTCTCTTCATTGCGATCGCCAGACTTTAATCCGTCGAATGGTCTGGCATCAGCTGAAGGACCATATCCGGAAGTGGCGAAACCCTCCAAAAAGGACAAGTTGTTGAAAGCATAATGATTTTTTGGAACATGATCTCACCTTGGAACGCTGCAATAATATATAGACCATTTGCCACTGTGTTGCCCATTGCATCCTCGCGCTAATGGCAAGCATCAGCAAAGTACTGGGCGTACTATTGTAAGTACAGTATGATACAGGTAAGTATGGCACAGATTTTTTCTTTCCAGATAGTAAGAGTATACCGTATTAGTTTTTTCTTTACAGAGAGAGCCCACCACCATCAGGTTCAGTACAGTACATAGATTTAACATAGTCAGAGTATACAGTAGTTCGTATACAGTAGACTAGTTTGACAGTACTACAGGTAACTGCCTACTACTGCTCCACTTTTTCTTTTCCAGAGAAAGCTGCACCAGCCACCTACAGTAGTTCTACACCACACAACAATGCCTAATACAGTACAGTACGCACATACAGTACAGTACAGTAACTGCACTAATTTTTTTGTTTTCTGTCCCTTTCAGGAAAAAGGGTGGCCTAGGGGGGTGGGGGTGTTGTGTCCAGTCAAATCTGCTTGTACAGTCAAATGTACAGTATAACATATAAACAGCAGTAATGATGTACCAAAACCCTCTCCTCTCTCAATGAACTACTGTACTGCAGACAGAATGAGAAAAGAAAAAGACGGAAAAATAATATTACTATACAGTATAGTATATATATTATACAGTACTGTATATATTATTAAATAATATTCTTATAAATGTGCATTATTCTGTTTCCTCCCCATGTTTTACAATGTTTTTCAAATGGTTATCCAATTTCAAGCTGCCAAAGAACTTATAAGACTGCATAATGTATATTCCTGATTATTTTTATATTTGTATTTTTTTGGTTCCTGATAAAATAAATAAATATTTATTCACTTTCCTGCGAATCATAAACATTGACACCACCCCTACATGCACAATGAATAAGAATGTTTTGAAATGTTTCTCTTTCTCTTCTCGCGATTTCAATCTGCCAGAAGAATTTAATAAAGGCTGCAGTATGTATTATTCATATTATTTTTTATCTTTGTATTTTTTTTTCTCCCCCTGATGAAATATCAGTTTTACGCTCATTCTCACAGTGCTGTGCACATCAGATTTACATTTCAAATTCGGAGGGATTTTCCAAAGCGTTACCGTTAACAAAGCAGCATCTAAGGGTTGTGGGGGGTGGGGGATGGTGTGATTAGACGCAGGCGCACTGAGTCTTTGTAGCTCGTCTTGGGCGGATTAGAACAACAATGGCAATATGCAGAAGATTACGACCCAGTGAGAGAGGGGGTTGGTAGGATAGGTGACTCAGCCGACTTGACGCTTGGCTAGGGAGGGATTAAAACAACAATGACTAAAGTACTGTAAACTGCGAAAAATGAATGACTCTGGAGGTGTGTGTGCTGAAATAGTTAACAGCACTGTAATTTCAAAAGGCAGTTCATCATAATAATTTGATGAAATAAACCTCCAATACACACATAAAAAGCAAGTCACTTTAAACTCCCTGTGCCCCAGGCACCAAAAGCAAACAGTAGATTTTCTATATATCCAGAATATATACTGTATATTATTAATTAATATTCATACAGTATAACGTCCATTTTTCATGTTCTCCATGTTTTACAAAATGTTTTGTAAATGTTTCTTCTCGATTTCAATCTGCAAGAAGAATTTAATACGGCTGCAGTATGTATTTCATCTGATTATTTTTATCTTTTGTATTTTTTTTCCCCTGATGAAATATCAGTTTCTCTCATTCTCACAGGTGCTGCTGTCACACTCAGATTTACATTTCAATTTGAGAGGGGATTTTTCCAAAGCGTTACCGTTACACAAGAAAGCCTCTAGGGTTGTGTGGGGGGGTGGTGTCATTAGAACGCAGGCGCACTGAGTCTTTGTAACTCGGCTATGGGCGGATTAAGAACCAATGCAATATGCGAAGATAAACGACCCAGTGGAGAGAGGGGTTGGTAGGATAGGTGTGACTCAGCCGATTGACGGCTTGGCTAGGTGAGAGATTAAAAACAATGACCACAGTACTGCAGAAAATTGCAAAGCGTTTTGTGTGTGTTTTTTTACACAGGACATGCACGACTCCAGTCCCCTGAGGGCCGAAACAGGCACGGTTTTCATCACGGTTGCCTGAAAACCTGCCCTGTTTGCTGCCCTAGGACTGTACTGGTGCAATACTCAATCCGCTCATACACCACAAATAACGGATTATTTTTAATTATATTTCTATATTTTACTTTTAAAGAGATTAAAGAATGTACTGTATTGTATTTAAAACATGTACTGTAAACCATATCGACTGACAATGTTTTCACACATGTACTGTACTGTAGCAGTACATACCCCTGTTGATGGTTTGAATTGCTGTGCCTTAAATGTTTCAGCATTGTACAGTATTTGTAAATAAATGTTTTTGTACTGACTTCACCATAAAAGGCATGTTGATTGTCTTTACATTGTTTCCCATTGCTCCTTTGCAGTGTTAACAAATGTCGAGGCTTACTGCAAACTGTTTTTTTACTGCCGACCGAAAGCCGCAGATCGGAGCCCAACTTGTAGAAAAAAAGAGCAATGATCGCTCAATTGGCGTGGGAAACTAGGGCAATTGGGCGTGGAACTAGGGCAACTAGGGCATTGGCATGGAAACTTCTGTTCTAGGGCATCTTGAAATAAAATTCATTTTGCCCCTGGATGTTAGAAACCCCCTCACTTCACCCCAACATGTCCAACCAGTATGGCGGCAAGAAGGGTCACGCCGGCGAGGAGGGTCCTATCATTGAGCGTAATGGTGGCGAAAGCTTTGAACCGGCTAATCAGAAGAGCAATAACCTGGAACCCACAACTCCGGTTCTGTTCAACCTAGAAGGCTCAATATTCGGTCACCTGTAGTCCTAGTTGCGGCAGGATTGCATGGCAATTGCGACCCTCTCGTATGCAACAGACGGAGTCAGGGTAATGGTAAAGTTTTTAGGTTTCTGCCATTGACTTGCATGGCAGAAAAAAGCCACTTTGGTATGGTGTCTTTTACAAACTTTATTTTGGTATCTTCTCCGTTCCGGGGTCCCCCGTTGGGAAGGCTGATATTCCGCATGAGGCCAGGCGAATTTCAACCCGCTCAGACCCCAGAACGGATTATTTAATTATATTCGCGCAATGGCGTGGGAACTACTTAGCCTCGGTCAAGTTCACGGCCAATTGGCGGGGGACTTCTTTTCTAGGGCACCTAGAAATAAATTATTATTATTTTGCTCCCAGATTTTAGGAACCCTCTCACTTGACCCCAACAGGGTCCGAGCAGTATGGCGATGAGAAAGGGTCAGCACCGCGAGGAAGGTTCCTATCCTGACGTAATGGCGGAGAAAGCCATTTCAAATCATCACGGCTAAGTCAGAATGAGCAGAAACCTGGAACCCAAATCCTATGTAGCGGCGAATTAAAATTAAGGTGGAGAGCGGTAGAAGGTAACCAAAAGGGAGTATGTATCCCAAATAAATTCTAGGCTACTGTAGCTCTATCTACCTCTAACAGGGCAGGCAGTACATTATATGTGGAAAATAGCTGAGACGCTCAAATGCAGTTAAACATCAAAAAATATAAGCCAAACCACTAAACCAGGTACTAACAATTGATATAGTACCTGTTGTGATATTACTGGTACTATCCTCCTGAAGACGGTGGTGTGTGGTGCAACCACTCACCATCAGTCTCCTTGGCAGGTTTCCCCTGAACAATAAACAATACTCACATCCTAGTAGGGTAGGTAGGCAGGCTGTGCAGCTACTAATGCAATACAGGGAAAAAGAGACCAAAAGCGCACAGCAGAAACGGAGCAGGAGGACCCAAAACAAAAAATGATTAAAGGCACTTTAATGTGACAAAAGACCCATCCAACGCGTTTCGAACGTCACACGTTCTTTTCATAACCTCCCTACGGTCCCAGAAGGTTGATATGATCACCTCCTCTAGATTTAGAATAACTGATTCAATCCCCCAAGAAGGAAAAATTGCTAATTCCTCCCTGACCACATCAGTGAAATGTTTTGAGACTGGATGATTGGTGTCTCTCTTTTCGGCCTTAAGTGCTCGAACAACCTGACCTTAAGGGCTCTAGTCGTCCTCCCCACATACCGCTTGCCCACAACCACATGTTATTAGATAAACCACAAATGACTTTTACAATTATAAAACTGTTGATCTTAAATTCCTTATTTGATAGTATTTCACACCATGTGGGGGTGGCAAGGCAACTGTAAAACACTTTTTGCAGGCATCATTTGTTTACATACACTACAAGTGCCACATTAAAGGAACCCCTAGTGATAAAGGTTTTTTGAGACCAGAAATTTTGAGTTCACTTGGTGAAATATTGAGATCCAATTGTTATGCTCATAACGATATACAAAATAGGACCAGAATCCACATATTTTTTTAAGGACAGGTCCATGGGAAGACATTCCAATGTTTTGGAAATGTATAGAGTTTACTTTTCCACTTTGTTTTATTAAATTGTGAAATAAAGAGAGGACATTTATTTTTTGATTCTGTCAATCCATGTGAGGTCCTGTTTGATACAAAGTTGTCTTAACATTGCTAGTAGGCGTGAATCTCCAATTGAATGTGTGGGGCATCAATGATGCTTCTCCTCGTTATGTAGTTGCAATTGTTTCAAAAGCAATTGCTATATGTGATTTAGGGTATCCCCTTCCAAAAATCCTCCTTGTAAGTTCCTCAGACTGAAAAGGTATTCCTGGCCTTTTGCATCCTATAAACATACCTTTGGATTTTTTGTCTATGTCTACAATAATTGTAGATCTAGAAATTCAATGTGATGAAAATGAACAATTTAATGTAATCTATAATTATAAAGATTATTGTTGAGAGAAGATACAAAAGCGTGAAGTGTAGTGTGACATCCCCCCTCCAATATAATTAGGTCGTGACAAATCTTTTGTATAAAAAACAATGTTGTGTGCGAAAAAATTGGTGCTTGAATAAATAAAAAGTGGCTTCCACCATCCCATAAATAAGTTAGCAAAAGAAGGAGCAACAACTTGTACCCATAGCAGTGCCAATACAGTTGCAAATAAAACTTACCATTAAATGTGAAAAAGTGTGCGTGAGTAAAAAGTGTATATAGCGTCCAAAATAAAAGCCGATTAAAAAATGATATTTCTGGTATCCTCAATAATTGGCGGACAGCTGCCAACCCATGGTCATGTTGTATACAGAATACAGAGATGTACCTCAAGTGTTTCCCACAGGTAATCATTACCCCATTTAAACATTTTTGATCTGATCAGAGGTCCCAGAGTCCCTTATAATGAGGCAACGTTCCTAACAATGCTGAAGAAAACCATTAACATATCTTGACAGAACCATCTCCCAAGAATCCATGCTAGAGACAATGGGGCGACCTGGGGTCGACCAATGTCTTGTGGATCTTTGGGAGATGGTGGAAGATAGGAATAATGGTATGAGATGGTATAATGTATTTAACCTCGTCCTTTACAGAACTTCCCATAATAACACCTGAGTCACCAGTTCTACAAGAACGCCAAGAATTGCGGAGTGGGGTCGGCGGATAGTACACATAGGACCGGCCCATCATCCAGTTGGCGTAACGCCTCCCTGATGTAACCGTCTCTACCGCCCCTCACCACCACCGCTCCCCACTTGTCCGCCACTCTTAATAACAAATGCAGAATTATTTTTTCAAAGATTTAATGCTAAACGTTCATTTTGATTCAAATTGTCATGATCTATATAAGATAAGGAGAACCCTTAGCTAGAAGACAAGTCGGTCCCTTATAACCGATTTTCAAACCTAGTTATGAAATTGACCTTTACATGAGTGGGATAGAAGACATAACTCCTTTTTTAGACCCATTCCATTCAGAAAATGTAGAATATTGTTATCATCTACGGTCTTTTCAGACAAAAGATCATGTCATATCTTGCAGGGTACAAAGTCATAAATGTATGTAAGCAATAGATACTGGCAGGAACGAGTCGGAAGGGTACATCACTCTCGATAGCGAGTGGTGGCCCCCCATCCAACTCCTCATCTCTCCGTCGACCTAGAAACATTTGAAATAATTTCAAAAAACTTTTTCAGGATAATTTCCGAACAAACTTATACACATCAATAGTGGGTTTCAAACAATTTAGTCATTGAAGGTGAAAATTTAGGCCTTTATCCAGTATGGACACTCTATGGGACAGAGCGAGCGTTCCCTGAAATTTTATAACATTAGATATTATTCAAATCTTCTTCCTTTTGGAGGCGTGACCTTAGCCCCCTCCTCCTCCCCCCCCTCTTCCCTCTTCTGATTCGCTGTGTCCTTTTGAATAAAGGGAAAGATTTTTATGTTGTTTGTTGCTCTGCTTGTTATCACACATTTTGATAAGAAAGAACATCCTGTGACTGGTCTTGACGACATCAGACCTAGGTGGTTGACCGCAAAAGGTGCGTCCCACTCCTCCCCAGCACCCCTAATTGGAGCTCCATACCACGTATGATCCTCATCTCAAATGTACTTGTATTAACAAAAGATACAGAAATGAAGAGGTAGAGGCAGTTTTCTTCTGCATCTGAAACGTCAGATTTCGCCCTCGAATATCCACATTCTTAGATTTCAAAATAGATTTATTAGGAGTGCTTTTAAACTGATAAATGATTTTCTTTGCTTTTTGAATCTTTCTTGGAATAGAATGGGTATCCTCTGCCAATGGTAAACCTGATTCTTTTCATAGTCCATATCTGCCTGATCATATTTACTAACGTTTTTTTAGACATGAATAGCCACTTCCACATTTTTCACACCCGTTTGGAGAGAGTAAGTCACATTCCTAAAGCCCTTTACACCTTTGCAAACTGTATAGATATGTTTTTCTGCAATCTGTGATTTGAATATCCAACTGGTCTTTCCTCCTTCATTTGTTCTGTGTCATAATTACACTCCATTAAACGAAAGAGCAATCATGAGGCTGGGCCCACCCTCATTTCAACATCCACATCTCTGGAAAACCAAAGAGGAGGGGCTTTGCTTCAACCGCCTTGAGTCCCCGTTGGGAACCTTTTACCATTTGGCAATAGTTCTCCAACTTATAATGTCCCCCCATAAGTCTTTTTTGTGAATCAATACCAACCCCATTTTTTTTGAAAGTGAATCTTTTGAGATCAGAGATGTTCGTGGTTATCCAATCCCAATGTTCTCAAACACCCGTAAAGCTTGTTTTTTTTCGTCTGTGTATCATCACAATTGTTGAAGAATAATATCTGAAATATCTCTAATTCCCTCCATATTATCCCCTCCTGGTTCCTCATGGAATATATGAAAACAAAGGGGGTACTTACAGCCACAAAAAGTGTACTATAAATATGCATAAAAAACAAATATAAAATTAGAGGACCTTCTCTATAAATTCAATATTAGCTTCCAAAAAACCTTGCATGGTGCGGCTCCAACCGTTAATATCTTGCAACTAGTGGAAAATAGCTGAAGCGCTCAAATGCGGTTTACATCAAAAATATAAGCCAAACCCTAAACCAGGTACTAACAACTGATATAGTACCTTGTGTGATCTTAACGGGTACTATCCATCCTCTGAAGACAGTTGGTGTGTGGTGCACAACCCACTCACCACTCATCTCTCATTGCCAGGTTCTCCCTTAACAATAACAAATACTCACATCCCTGGTAGGTAGGTAGGCAGGCTGTGTCAGCTACTCAATTGCATACAGGGAAAAAGGGAGCCAAAAAGCCCCAGCAAAACGGAGCGAGTAAGAGACCCAAACAAAACAATGATATAAAAGGGCATTTATGTGACAAAAGACCCATCAACGCGTTTCGAGAACACAGCGTTCTTTTTCAAGGATAAAACAACATGTGATAACATCCCTATTTATATCCCTCTTACCGTGGGCCGTTTCGCGCCAAAATCGGAACCTGATGATGTCATGACTCTGCCTTGTCAATTCGCGCATCGGCGCAGAGCGACTCAGTGCCGATCTAAGGGCAAAAGGAAGTCCAAAGGCAGTGGTGGGCAGCGTGATGTGTGGCAAACATGGAGACCATAACAAGCGTTAAATAACATTCCACGAACAAAATACATTGCTGCTTACTGGCACTGCGCATTTCAACGAAGTAAAGCTATACAACTACAACTATGCTTACTAGGAGTACTAATATACAACAAAGCCATAACGAAGTGGCATTAAAAGACTTGCTGTGGTTGCAACTAAACTATATACAAGAAAGGTGAAATAAAAACCTCTAGACATGATAAAAAATGTTCAAAAAAATCAAATTTAAAGACATATGACACATTATTAACGCCATAACACAGATGTAACGCAAATCATAGGACCTGGGAAAATCCAACCATTATCATATAAATATTATCACAGATACTCACAGTAACAATTTAAGCTTAGATACATAGTCATATATTTGGACATGATAAGCAATAGGTTCAAGGTTTATGATCAAAATGTAATGTCTATATAGTGACAATTATCTTATTTAAACCTGTATACTCTCAAACTAATGGACAAGAATATTCTTTAACAAAACTAATTTTACAAAAAATTGTTAACTGTCCAGTCATGTTCAGCCCTAGGGAAGCGCGTTTGGAGAGTGAAGATCCAATACGCCTCCCTACGGTCCAGGAGGTTGATATGACACCTCCCTCTATATTAAGAATAACTGATTACATCCCCAAGAAAAAAAATTGCTAATTCCTCCTGACCACATTCAGTGTAATGTTTTGACGACTGATGATTGGTGTCCTCTCAATTTTATGGAGCCTTAAGGCTCTAACATCCTGACCTTAAGGGCCTAGTCGTCCTCCCCCACATACCTCTTCTGCCACCCACATGTTATTAAATAAACCACAATAATTGGACGTTTTACAATTTATAAAACTGTTGTCTTAAATTCCTTATGTTATAGTATTTCACAATCCCATGTGGGGGTGGCAAGGCAAACTGGAAAACACTTTTGCAGGCATCATTTTTTACATCCCTACAAGCCACATTTAAAGGAACCCCTGTGGATACAATGTTTTGTTTGAGACGAAGTTTTGAGTTCACTTTGGGGAACATAGAGATCGCCCATGTTATCGCTCTAAAACGATATACAAAATAGGAACCAGAATCCACATATTTTTAAAGACAGGGTCGCATGGGATAAGACTTCCATGTTTTGAATTTAGAGTTTACTTTTCCACTTTTGTTTATTAATTGGTGAAAATAAAGAGGGTAATCATTTATTTTTTTGATTCTTCAATCCATGTGAGTCTGTTTTATAAACAAACTTTAAACCCCCTTTTGTCTTAACAGTGCTAGTAAGTCTGAATCTCCATTGAATGTGTGGGCAACAATGATGCTCTCCTCTGTAATTAGTGCAGTTTCAAAAGCAATTGTATATGTTGATGTTAGGGTATCCCCTGTCAAAAATCTCCTTGTAAAGTTTCCTCAGACGGATAAAGGGAAACCACTATTAGTGGAACAATTCCTTCTCAGCCTGGGAACTGTCCCCTCGGTATGGCCTTTATGACGTGAGATGGGTCAGCTGTTCCCCCTAAGAAAGGTATTTCCGGCATTTTGCTTCCTATAAATCATCCGTTTGGATTTTGTTTTGTCTCTTTCTACGAAGCGGCATGCCCAGTAAGCATCAATGTATTTTGTTCTGCTGAAATGTTTTTATTAAAAGCTTTGTTGATTGTGTTCCTATGTTTTGGTAGCCAAACTTGTCACCGGGATTGCTGCTGCTAAACTAGGAACATTCCCATCCTCTGATACCTGACACCTCTGGCACCTTGCTCCACCTCCCAGACCTGCTATATAAACCTCCTTTCTGTTCTCTTGCCTGTTATACTGGTTCCTTAGCTTCTGCAATTTCCTGTGTTTACTGCTGTGGCTAGCTATTGCGATCATCCGTTTCCATTTCCTCGTTGGCCGCCTCTGCTTGTTTCCTGACTTCGCTACCTGCCGCCTGCCTCGGACCCCTGCTTGTTTCCTGACTTCGCTCCCTGCTGTTCCTGCCATGGGATCCACTTAAGCCCGAAGTCCCATCCTTGCCAGAAGAAACGGCCTACCAGGATTCCGCTGGAACAGGACCCCCTCATGCTCAGACCACTCCATCTTACAATATCCCATGGTTGGTTACCAGAACAATAAAACAAAGACCACGTGTTTAATATCGTCTTGGCCGCTTGGAAGAAAAAGCGCCACTGCGGAGCTGAGAATCGTGAACTACGTGCGCCTTAATCACACCTTGTCTGGTCAAAACACTGTGCCTGTGCAAACCGCCCCCGTATACCCTTCCAGAAAACTTTTGGGGGGAAAAACAATCTTTCCGGAATTTCCGTAATCAATGCAGACTTGTGTTTCAACTTCAGCCCTCATTTACTACCGAAGAGCCCAGTTTGGATCTGATCATAACCCTGCTCAGGATGAGGCCCCCCTTCATGGGTCTCCCCTATGTTAAGAACAAGAAGCCCCACTACTAGGGGAAACCTGGAGGAGTTCACATGAAGCCATGATCCTTATTTTTGATGACCCAATCGTAGTGCAATCGCTGAGGCACGCTCTGAAACTCTTTGTCAAGAAGCCCTCGGCAGCTGAATACGCCGCTGATTCCGCAGATGGGTTTAACGCTACTGATTGAATAGTGCCGCGCAGAAATATCATTTTTCGGGCATGATCTCTGGAGCAAGTTAAAGACGAACACCGTGTGGACCCCCCAGATAGATTCGGACTTTGTCTGTTTATGCATCCAAATGATCGCAGGCTTACGGAAAGACGATTGTAGAAGACAGGGTCATGCCACGCAACCCTGTTTTTAAGAGGGTCAGTACCCCAAGACGTTCCAGGGAGACTAGGAGGAGCCTCAATGGCGTAATACACTGCGGGGACCCCTCTCACCAGGGGAGAGGAATAGACGCCGAACAGAAACTCTGTTTATATTGCGGAAATGATTGGCACTATCTTCGCTAATTGCCAACAAGTCCGGCGGTCTTCTTTCCAGAGCCTAGGAGAAATCAGCTGCACGCTATTTCAAAGAACTGTTTTCTTGCTTCTCAAGGGAAAGATAACCCTCCTTCCTACACACCCTCACCTCCTGTTTCCTATTTTAATCGGGAAGGAACACCTCGTTTTTCAGACCCAGTAATGGTTGACTCAGGGGCGGCAGGGAATTTTATGGACATAGAATTCGCCAAGAACAATTCGGTATCATTTGTAGCCAAGGAATCGCCAGCAAGGAATGGAAGTCGTTTGTGACGGTTCTCCTTAGCTCTGGACCTGTTTACCCAGAACCAGTAACTTAACACTAATCATGGAGCCCACATCACCATGAGAAGATTTCTATTTGGTCTCATTCCATCACCTTTGTTTCCAGTGATCTGGGATTCATGGCTCATGATCCATAACCCACTAATTGACTGGAAGACAAAGACCCCGAACGTTTCCTCAGAGCATGTCAGCTAGCCTGTCTACCTAAAACTCCTATACCAGAGTGTGTAGGAATACATAAGATTTCCTCGTCTCAAGAAACTTCTGCCGGCTCTTACTCTGAGTTTTTAGATGTGTGTGACAAGAAAACGCAGATACTTTCCCCCCCACAGCGCTTATGACTGTCCATTGCATTATTTACCGGGTGCTCGCTGCCATTTCGTTTTGGAAGAATCTATTCCCCTCTCAGAACCGAATTGAAGGTCCTCAATGAACTACCTACCGGAGAAACCTATCAACGGGTTTTATTTCGACCCTCTCTTCTTCCATCTCTCCAGCAGCTCTGCGCTCTTCTTTCTTCGTGGGAAAGAAAGAACGGTTCTCTACTCCCCTGCATTGACGTCGGGAACGAAAATAAGATTCCGGTGAAGAACAGGTACCCTTACCTCTGATACCTGAACTATTGGCAAGAATTCGGTCATCCAAAAAAAAAACAAAATCATTTAACAGGTCAGCCGCCCGTCAGCCAGGCATGAACCCAGGCTGGGAAGGCAAACGCAACGGGGCTTGTCAGAGGTGAGGAGCGGCGCATTCCAGGTATCTGCCAGGTACATACTGGGTATTTGCTCGAATAAAGTGTGTCGGTGCAGTATATCTTCTTCACATAATGAGGCTTACGTCTAAGAAAACCCTTAACCTTTGGGGTCAACAGAAGGTTTTCTTTATTGGCCTTAGCCTGTCGCTTTGCCCTTGGCGTGGAAATGGCTGCCGCCTTTCGCTTTTTCAGCATGACAGGCACAGCAGAAGCGAGAGGGTTCCTGCGTCCATAGAATCGGGGTTGCTCCATGGAAGCAGGTGGCACAATGCAGTATCTGAACAAGGTCAAGTTCAGATAAAGATCATCGAGTGGGAGGCTATGCAAAGTGTGTGACCTTTTATGCATGGCGACCAGGTACAGGTGTTGAAAGTGGGCGTACTCTAATGTGAGTCATTACCGTATAAATACAGCATCCATTTTGTGTATTGACTGCACATAGAATACACATCGACTAAACATTGAATATACATTCTTGTGTTTGTATTTCTTTCTACTCGCAGCAATGCCTGTTAAAAAGATTTCAAAGGATCTCAGCATGCGAATTAAGGAGATGTACACGAGCGGACACCGACTTGCTGATATCCAACGCTGGTTAGCTGCTTCTGACCTCGTTGTGCCAGCAACCACCGTGTGCTATTATGCATACGGAAAAAACAGAGACCGCAAAAGGGTACCAAGGGTAACTAACGCGTAAGTATATTTATAAAACTTAACAAAAAAAAATATAGAAAACTGTACGTACTGTACTGTTTATACAGTACAGTACATCTACAGTATAGTTCTGTATCTACTGTAATACTGTTGTTATTTCTGTTGATTTATATTACAACATAGTTTGTCTATTTATATTTATAGTACAGCAGTATACATTTTTTGTATATTTCTATTTATCTGACAACGGTATATATAGGATGTATATTTATATTTATATTACAACAGTATATTTATTTTGTATATTTATATTTATAGTACAACAGTATATATATTTTGTCTATTTATATTTATAGTACAACTGTATACATTTTTTGTATATTTCTATTTATCTTACAACGGTATATATAGGATGTATATTTCTATTTATATTACAACAGTATATATATTTTGTATATTTATATTTATAGTACAACAGTATAAATTTTTTGTATATTTATATTTATAGTACAACAGTATACATTTTTTGTATATTTATATTTACTGTATATTACAACATTATATTTATATACATTTTATATTGCTGCATATTAATAAAACAATATATGTTCTTTACAATGTAGGGAGACAACTCTTCTGGTGGACAAAATAAGTGAGGAGAATGATGAGAGGAGTGCATTAAGGGTTAAAAACATTGCAGGAAAAGCACAATCTGACTGTATCTGAGAGCAGCATAAAGAAGATGAGACGCAGCATTGGATGGAAATATTGATGTGTGAGGTTAGTACTGGACAGTACAGGAGGTAAAAGTGTTGTTTAGCAAACTGTACTGTACTGTGCCGCTAAAAAAATTTTTTCCTTGTCATTACAGAGTGTACCCCATGATACGGGACGCAAATAAAATCAAAAGAGTGGTCCAGGCCCATGCATGGATCGACAGTGGGGAGACTTTCCAGGATTGCATCTTCACTGATGAGTCTACTGTGTCGCTGGAGAGATTTGAAAGATTTGCGTTCCACAAAAAAGGCCGCATATCTTTGAAGCCGCGGCCAAAACACCCTGTGAAGCTCCATGTGTGGGGTGCCATCTCTAGGCATGGACTGGGATGCATTGTCATCTTTGAAGGTAAAATTTATCAAATATAATGTCGCCTAATGCACTGTACTTTACTAGTGTTGCCTTACCGTATGCACTGTACTGTACTATTGTGCAGTTTTTTGAGCACTTTTCTTTTCTTGCTATAGGAATCATGAATAAAGCTTTCTTCCAAGACAACATTGTACCCAAGATAGTGCAATACATCACACGCAAGTTCCCCAATGGTCACCGCTTCTACCAGGACAACGATCCCAAGCACACCGCGTCAACGGCGCATATCCTTGAGCGCGGCATAAATTGGGTGAAGACGCCAGCGGAGTAAGTGCAGTAGACCGTGTCCCATTTTTGTTCCCCACTGTTTTTAGCTCTTAAACCAATTGTCCTTTCTTTCCAATGACAGATCGCCAGACTTCAATCCGATTGAAATGGTCTGGCATCAGCTGAAGGACCATATCCGGAAAGTGGCGAAACCCTCCAAAAAGGACGAGTTGTTGAAAGGCATAATGAGTTTTTGGAACGATGTACTCACCGTAGAACGCTGCAATAAATATATAGACCATATTGCCACTGTGTTGCCCATTGTCATCACGCGTAATGGGCAAGCATCAGGACAGTAGTACTGTGCTGTAGTATTGTAAGTACAGTATGATACAGGTAAGTATGGCACTGATTTTTTCTTTCCAGATAGTAAGAGTAAACAGTAGTTAGTTTTTTCTTTCCAGAGAGAGCAGCACCAGCCATCAGGTTACAGTACAGTACATAGAATTTAACAGTAGTCAGAGTATACAGTAGTTACAGTATACAGTAGACTAGTTTGACAATACTACAGTAACTGCCTACTAACTGCTCCATTTTTTTCTTTCCAGAGAAAGCTGCACCAGCCACCTACAGTAGTTCTACACATCACACAATGCCATAATACAGGTCAGTACGCACATATAGTACAGTACAGTAACTAATTTTTTGTTTTCTTGTCGTTTCAGGAAAAAGGCTGGCCTAGGGGGAGGTGGAGGTGTTGTGTCCAGTCTAATCTGCTTGTACAGTCAAATGTACAGTATATAAACAGCAGTAATGATGTACACAAAACCTCTCCTCTCTCAATGAACTGCAGACAGAATGAGGAAAAGATAAAGACGGGAAAAATAATATTACTATACAGTATATAGTATATATATTATACAGTACATTACAGTACTGTATATATTATTAAATAATATTCTTATAAATGTGCATTATTCATGTCTCCCCATGTTTTACAAATGTTTTCCAAATGGTTATCCAATTTCAAGCTGCCAAAAGAACTTAATAAAGACTGCATAATGTATTATTCCTGATTATTTTTATATTTGTATTTTTTGGTTCCTGATAAAATATTTGTATATTTATATTTATAGTACAACAGTATATATATTTTGTCTATTTATATTTATAGTACAACAGTATACATTTTTTGTATATTTCTATTTATCTTACAACGGTATATATAGGATGTATATTTCTATTTATATTACAACAGTATATATATTTTGTATATTTATATTTATAGTACAACAGTATATATTTTTTGTATATTTATATTTATTGTACAACAGTATACATTTTTTGTATATTTATATTTACTGTATATTACAACATTATATGTATATACATTTTATATTGCTGCATATTAATAAAACAATATATTTTCTTTACATTGTAAGGACAACTCTTCTGGTGGACAAAATAAGTGAGGAGAATGATGAGAGGAGTGCATTAAGGGTTAAAAACACTCTGCAGGAAAAGCACAATCTGACTGTATTCGAGAGCAGCATAATGAAGATGAGACGCAGCATTGGATGGAAATATGGACGTGTGAGGTTAGTACTGGACAGTACAGGAGGTAAAAGTGTTGTTTAGCAAACTGTACTGTACTGTGCCGCTAAAATTTTTTATTCCTTGTCATTACAGAGCTTACCCCATGATACGGGACGCAAACAAAATCAAAAGAGTGGTCCAGGCCCAGGCATGGATCGACAGTGGGGTGACTTTCCAGGATTGCATCTTCACTGATGAGTCTACTGTGTCGCTGGAGAGATTTGCAAGATTTGCGTTCCACCAAAAAGGCCGCATATCTTTGAAGCCGCGGCCAAAACACCCTGTGAAGCTGCATGTGTGGGGTGCCATCTCTAGGCATGGACCGGGATGCATTGTCATCTTTGAAGGTAAAATTTATCAAATATAATGTTGCCTAATGCACTGTACTTTACTAGTGTTGCCTTACCGTATGCACTGTACTGTACTATTGTGCAGTTTTTTGAGCACTTTTCTTTTCTTGCTATAGGAATCATGAATAAAGCTTTCTTCCAAGACAACATTGTGCCCGTGATAGTGCGATACATCACACGCGAGTTCCCCAATGGTCACCGCTTCTACCAGGACAACGATCCCAAGCACACTGCGTCAACGGCGCATATCCTTGAGCGCGGCATCAACTGGGTGAAGACGCCAGCGGAGTAAGTGCAGTAGACCGTGTCCCATTTTTGTTCCCCACTGTTTTTAGCTCTTAAACCAATTGTCCTTTCTCTTCATTGACAGATCGCCAGACTTTAATCCGATCGAAATGGTCTGGCATCAGCTGAAGGACCATATCCGGAAAGTGGCGAAACCCTCCAAAAAGGACAAGTTGTTGAAAGGCATAATGAGTTTTTGGAACGATGTACTCACCTTGGAACGCTGCAATAAATATATAGACCATTTGCCACTGTGTTGCCCATTGTCATCGCGCGTAATGGGCAAGCATCAGCAAAGTAGTACTGTGCTGTACTATTGTAAGTACAGTATGATACAGGTAAGTATGGCACAGATTTTTTCTTTCCAGATAGTAAGAGTATACAGTAGTTAGTTTTTTCTTTACAGAGAGAGCCGCACCAGCCATCAGGTTACAGTACAGTACATAGAATTTAACAGTAGTCAGAGTATACAGTAGTTACAGTATACAGTAGACTAGTTTGACAGTACTACAGTAACTGCCTACTAACTGCTCCACTTTTTTCTTTCCAGAGAAAGCTGCACCAGCCACCTACAGTAGTTCTACACATCACACAATGCCATAATACAGTACAGTACGCACATACAGTACAGTACAGTAACTGCACTAATTTTTTGTTTTCTTGTCCTTTCAGGAAAAAGGGTGGCCTAGGGGGAGGTGGGGGTGTTGTGTCCAGTCAAATCTGCTTGTACAGTCAAATGTACAGTATACAGTATAAACAGCAGTAATGATGTACACAAAACCTCTCCTCTCTCAATGAACTACTGTACTGCAGACAGAATGAGGAAAAGAAAAAGACGGAAAAAATAATATTACTATACAGTATATAGTATATATTATACAGTACTGTATATATTATTAAATAATATTCTTATAAATGTGCATTATTCATGTTTCCCCATGTTTTACAAATGTTTTCCAAATGGTTATCCAATTTCAAGCTGCCAAAAGAACTTAATAAAGACTGCATAATGTATTATTCCTGATTATTTTTATATTTGTATTTTTTGGTTCCTGATAAAATAAAATAAATATTTATTCACTTTCCTGCGAATCATAATCATTGACAACCACCCCTACAGTGCACCAATGAATAAGAATGTTTTGTAAATGTTTCTCCGATTTCAATCTGCCAGAAGAATTTAATAAAGGCTGCAGTATGTATTATTCATAATTATTTTTATCTTTGTATTTTTTTTCCCCCTGATGAAATATCAGTTTACGCTCAATTCTCACAGTGCTGTGCACATCAGATTTACATTTCAAATTCGAGAGGGGATTTTCCAAAGCGTTACCGTTAACAAAGCAAGCATCTAAGGGTTGTGGGGGGTGGGGGATGGTGTGATTAGACGCAGGCGCACTGAGTCTTTGTAGCTCGTCTGTGGGCGGATTAAGAACACAATGGCAATATGCAGAAGATTAACGACCCAGTGGAGAGAGGGGGTTGGTAGGATAGGGTGACTCAGCCGATTGACGCTTGGCTAGGGAGGGATTAAAAACACAATGACTAAAGTACTGTAACTGCAGAAAATGAATGACTCTGGAGGTGTGTGGCTGAAATAGTTAACAGCACTGTAATTTCAAAAGGCAGTTCATCATAATAATTTGATGAATAAACCTCCAAATACAACACATAAAAAGCAAGTCACTTTAACTCCCTGTGCCCCAGGCACCAAAAGCAAACAGTAGATTTTCTATATATACAGAATATATACTGTATATTATTAATTAATATTCATACAGTATAAACGTCCATTTTTCATGTATCTCCATGTTTTACAAATGTTTTGTAAATGTTTCTCCGATTTCAATCTGCAAGAAGAATTTAATAACGGCTGCAGTATGTATTATTCATGATTATTTTTATCTTTGTATTTTTTTCCCCTGATGAAATATCAGTTTACTCTCAATTCTCACAGTGCTGTGCACATCAGATTTACATTTCAAATTTGAGAGGGGATTTTCCAAAGCGTTACCGTTAACAAAGAAAGCCTCTAAGGGTTGTGTGGGGGGGTGGTGTCATTAGACGCAGGCGCACTGAGTCTTTGTAACTCGGCTATGGGCGGATTAAGAACACAATGGCAATATGCAGAAGATTAACGACCCAGTGGAGAGAGGGGGTTGGTAGGATAGGGTGACTCAGCCGATTGACGCTTGGCTAGGGAGAGATTAAAAACACAATGACAACAGTAACTGCAGAAAATTAGCAAAGCGTTGTTGTGTGTTTTTTTACACAGGACATGCACGACTCCAGTCCCTGAGGGCCGCAAACAGGCACGGTTTTCAAGGTTGCCCTGNTGAAAACCTGCCCATGTTTGCTGCCTCTAGACTGTACTGGTGCAATATCTCAATCCGCTCAAACCCACAGCACGGATTATTTTTACTTATGTTCATATATTTTATTTAAAAGAGATTAACGCAAGGTACTTAGCTTGATATTAACCCATGGACTGTAAACCATCCTGACTGACATGTTGTCACACATGACTGTACTGTAAGCCGTACAACATACCTAACCTGTTGATGGTTTGATTGCTGTGCACTTTAAAAGTTATCACAAATTGTACAGTATTTTGTAAATAAATGTTTTTGTACGACTTCACCAATAAAAGGACATGTTTGATATGTCTTACATGTTTCCATTTGCTCCTTTGCATGTTAACAAATGTCGAGGCTTACTGCACTGTTTTTTTTACTGCCTGACCGCAAGTCCGCACGATCCGCAGCCCACTTGTCAAAAAAGGCATATCGCGAATGGCGGGGAACTAGGGCAATTGGGCGTGGAACTGGGCAACTAGCAATTGGCATGAACTTCTGTTCTACTGGAGGACATCTTGAATAAAATTTCATTTTGCCCCTGGATGTTAGAAACCCGCCTCACTTCACACCCAACTGTCCACGCCAGTATGCGGGCAAGAAAGGGTCACGGCCGGGGCGAGGAGGTTCTATCTGAGCGCTAATGGTGGCGAAAGCCTTTGGAACCGGGGGCTAAGTCAGAGAGGCAGAAACCTGGAACCCCACACGGGCCGGTTCTGTTTGCAACCTAGAATGCCTCAGATTCGTTCACCCTGTAGTCTCTAGTTTGCGGCAGGATTGCAATGGCAAAATTGCACCCTCTCGTAGGCAACAACGGAGTGGGGCATGTAATGGTAAAAGTTTTAGGTTTCGTGCCATGTGACTTGCTGGTCCGAAAAAAGCCACTTTGGGTACTGGTGGCTTTTAAACTTGTATTTTGGTATCCGTGTTCCCAGGGGTCCCGTCCTGGGCGTATGAATGGCTGACTATTGGCCGCATCGAGCTCCAGCGAATTTCAACCCCTCAGACCCCAGAACGGATATTTAATTATATTCGCGCAAATTGGCTGGGAACTATTAGGCTCGGTCAAGTTCACGGCCAATTGGCGGGGGACTTCTTTTCTAAGGGCACCTAGAAATAAAATTATATTATTTTGCTCCCAGATTTGTGAGAACCCTCTCAGCTTGACCCCAACGAGGGTCCCCGAGGCAGTATGCGGGCGATGAGAAAGGGTCCGACCAACAGCGCGAGGAAGGCCTATCACTGACCGTAATGGCGGAGAAAGCCATTTCAAATCAGCACGGCTAAGGTCCAATTAGCAGAAACGCCTGGAACCCAAATCCGTATGTAGCGGCGAATTAGAAATTAAGGTGGAGGAGGGTCAGAAGGAGACCAAAAGGGAGTATGTATCTCCAATAAATTCTAGGCTCCTGTCTCTCTATACCCTCTACAGGGCATGCAGTACATTATATGTGGAAAAAGCTGACGAAGCGCTCAAATGCAGTATAGAAACTCAAAGGAAATAAGAGCCAAACCACGAAACCAGGGTACCTGAACAATTGATATAGTACCGTGTTGATATTCCGGTGTACTGAGTCGCTCTGAAGACAGGTGGTGGTGTGTGAGGCAGCCCGTCACCATCATCCATCTTGGCAGGTTCCCCTGAACAATAAACAATAACTCACATCCTAAGTATGGTAGTAGGCAGGCTGGCAGCTACTCAAATGTCATACAGGGACAAAGGAGACCAAAAGCGCCGCAGCAGAACGGAAGCAGGAGACCCAAACACAAAATGATTAAAAAGAATGGCGCTTTAATGTGTACAAAAGACCCTCCACACGCGTTTCGAGGGACGTCACAGCAGGTCTGTTTTGTGTTCTAACCGTCCGCTACGGGTCCCAGAAGGTTATATGATCACCTCCTCTAGAATTTTAGAATACTGATTCAATCCCCCAGAAGGAAAAATTGCTAATTCCTCCCTGCACCACATTCAGTGACAATGTTTTGAGACTGGATGATTGTGTCTCTCATTTTCTGAGCCTTAAGTGCTCGAACACCTGACCTTAAGGGCTCTAGTCCGTCCTCCCCACATACCAGCGTTAAGTCTTTTCCACCCCACCACATGTTATTAAGATAAACCACAAATGACTTTTACATTATAAAACTGTTGATCTTAAATTCCTATTTGATAGTATTTCACACCATGTGGGGGTGGCAAGGCAACTGCAACACTTTTTGCAGGCCATTTGTTTACATACCTACAAGGCCACATTAAAGGAACCCCTAGTGATAAAGGTTTTTTGAGACCAGAATTTGAGTTCACTTGGTAAATATTAGATCCAATTTGGTTATTGCTCTAACGATATACAAAATAGGCCAGAATCCACATATTTTTTTAAGGACCTGGTCCATGGGAAGACATATCCAATGTTTTGGAAATGATAATTTTCTTTTCCACTTTGTTTTTTATTAAATTGTGAAATAAAGAGAGGACATTTATTTGTGATTCTGTCAATCCATGTGAGGTCCTGTTTTGATACAAATTGTCTAACATTGCTAGTAAGGCGTGAATCTCCAATTGAATGTGTGGGGCACAATGATGCTTCTCCTCGTATATGTAGTTGCAATTGTTCAAAAGCAATTGCTATATGTGATTTAGGGTATCCCGTTCCAAAAATCGCTCCTTGTAAGTTCCTCAGACTGATAAAGGTATTCCTGGCATTTTGCAATCCTATAAACATAATCCTTTGGATTTTTTGTCTATGTCTACAATAATTGTCGATCTAGAAATTCATGTGATGAAAATGTAACAGTTAATGTAATCTTAATTATAAAGATTATTGTTGAGAGAAGATACAAAAGCGTGAAGTGTAGTGGACATCCCCCCCTCCACATATAATTAGGTCCGTGACAAATCTTTTAGAAAAAAAACAATGTTTGTGTCGAAAAAATTGGTGCTTGCATAAATAAAAAGTGGCTTCCACCATCCATAAATAAGTTAAGCAAAAGAAGGAGCAAAACTTGTACCCATAGCAAGTGCCCAATAAGTTGCAAAATAAAACTTAACCATTAAATGTGAAAAAGTGTGCGTGAGTAAAAAGTGTATATGCGTCCAAATAAAAGCCGCATTAAAAAATGATATTTCTGGTATTCAATAAATTGGCGGACAGCTGCCAACCCATGGTCATGTTGTATAACAGAATACAGAGATGTACCTCAAGGTTTCCCACAGGTAATCACCATTACCCCATTTAAACATTTTTGATCTGATCAGAGGTCCCAGAGTCCCTTATAACTGAGGCAACGTCCTAACAAATGCTGAAGAAAACATTTAACATAATCTTTACAGACCATCTCTCCCAAGAATCCCATGCTAGAGACAATGGGGGACCCTGGGTCGACCAATGTCTTTGTGGATCTTTGGGAATGTGGAAGATAGGAATAATGGTATGAGATGGTATAATGTATTTCACCTCGTCCTTTGACAGAACTTCCCATAATAACACCTGAGTCACCAGTTCTACAAAGAACGCCAAGAATTAGCGGAGTGGGGTCGGCGATAGTCACATAGGAACCGGCCCTCATCCAGTGGGCGTAACGGCCTCCCTGATGTACCGTCTCTACCGCCCCCTCAACCACCACCGCTCCCCGCACTTGTCCGCACTCTTAATAACAAATGCAAGAATTATTTTTTCAAAGATTTGAATGCTAAACGTTCATTGTTGATTTCAATTGTCATGATCTATATAGATAAGAGAATCCCTTAGCTAGAAGACAAGGTCCCTTATAACCTGATTTTCAAACCTAGTTATAAATTTGGACCTTTACATGAGTGGGATAAAGACAGAACTCCTTTTTTAGACCCATTCCATTCAGAAAATGTAGGAATATTGTTTCATCTACGGTCGTTTTCAGACAAAAGATCTGTCTATCTTGTCAGGGTACAAAGTCAGTAAATTATGTAAAGCAATAGATACTGGCGGAACGAGTCGTGAAGGGACATCACTCTCGATAGCGAGTAGGTGGCCCCCCATCCAAATCCCATCTTCGTCGAACCTAGAAACATTTGAAAAATTTTCAAAAAACTTTTTCAAGGATAATTTCCGAACAAACTTATCACACATCATAGTGGGTTTCAAAACAATTAGTTCATTGAAGGTGAAAATTAGCCTTTACCAGTAGTGGACACTCTATGGGAGAGCGAGGCGTTTTCCTGAAATTTTTATAACATTAGATATATATTCAAATCTTCTTCCTTTTGGAGGCGGACCTTAGCCCCCTCCCCTCCCCCCCCTCTTCCCTCTTCTGATTCTCTTGTGTCCTTTGAATAAAAGGGAAAGATTTTTACTTGTTGTTTGTTGCTCGCTGTTGATTCACCATTTTGATAAGAAAGAACATCCTGTACTGGTCTTGACCAGAATCGACCTAGGTGGTTGACCCGCAAAAGGTGCGTCCACTCCTCCCCACCCCCTAGATGGAGCTCCATGACCACGATGATCATCATTCTCAAATGTACTTGTATTAACAAAAGATACAGAATGAAGAGGTATAGCAGGTTTTCTCTGCATCTGAAACGTCAGATTTCAGCCCTCTGATATCCACATTCTTAGATTTCAAAATAGATTTATTAGGTAGTGCTTTTAAACTGATAAATGATTTTCTTTGCTTATTTGATCTTTCTTGGAATAGAATTTAATCCTCTGCAATGGTAACCTGATTCTTTTCATAGTCCATATCTGCCTGATCATATTTACTGTTTTTTAGACATGAATACCACTTCCACATTTTTCACACCGTTTTGGAGAGAGTAAAGTCACATTCCTTAAAGCCCTTTAACCTTTGAAACTGTATAGAGTTGTTTTTGCCATCTGTGTTTGAATATCCAACTGAGCTTTCTCCTTCATTTGTTCTGTGTCCATAATTATCAACCTCATTAAACGAACAGAGCAATCATGATGGCTGGGCCACCCATCTATTTGCAACATCCACATCTCATCTGGAAACCAAAGAGGGGGCTTTCTTCAACCACCTTAGAGTCCCCGTGGGAACCTTTTACATTTGGCATAGTTCTCCAATCTTATAATGTCCCCCCATAAGCGGTTTTTTGTGAATCAATAAACTCCCATTTTTTGAAAGTGAATTTTTGAGATCAGAGATGTCAGTGGTATGCCAATCCACAATGTTATCACACACACCGTAAAAGCTTGTTTTTTTTCTCTGTGTATCATCACACTTGTTGAAGAACTAAGTATCTGAAATATCTCTAATTCCTCCATATTATCCCCTGGTGTCCTCCATGGCAATATAATGGAAACAAAAGGGGGTACTTACGCCACAAAAAGTGACTATAAATATGCATAAAAAAAGCAAAATATAAAATTAGGGACCTTCTTATAAATTCAAAGATTAGCTTCCAAAAAACCTATGCATGGTGCGGCTCCAACCTGTTATATTGCAATGTGGAAAATAGCTGAAGCGCTCAATATGCAGGTTTAACATCAAAAATATAAGCAAACCCTAAACCAGGGTACTAACAATTGATATAGTACCTTGTGTGATTAACGGGTACTATCCATCCCCTCCTGAAGACAGTTGGTGTGTGGTGCACCCCCTCACCATCATCCTCTTGCCAGGTTCCCCTGAACAATAACAAATACTCACATCCCTGGTAGGGTAGGTAGGCAGGCTGTGTCAGCTACTCAATTGCAAACAGGGAAAAAGGGAGACCAAAAAACGCCCCAGCAAAACGGAGCGGAAGACCAAACAAAACAAAACATGATTAAAAGGGCATTTATGTGAAAAAGCCCCTCCACGCGTTTCGATCGAACACAAGGCGTTCTTTTTCAAGGATAAAACACATGTGATAACATCCCATTTTCTATCCCTCTTACCGTGGGCCGTTTCGCGCCAAAATCGGAACCTGATGATGTCAGGACTCTGCGCTTGTCATCGCGCATCGGCGCAGGCGACTCAGTGCCGATCTAAGGGCAAAAGGAAGTCCAAAGGCAGTGGTGGGCCAGCTGATGTGGGCAAACATAGGAACACATAACAAGCCTTTTAAATAAACATTCCACAAACAAAATACATTGCTGCTTCTTGGCACTGCGCATTTCAACGAAGTAAAAGCTATACAAACTAAACTAATGCTTACTAGGAGTACTAAATATCACAACAAAGCCATAAAGAAAGTGGCATTAAAAGACTTGCTGTGGTTGCAACTAAACTATATACAAGAAGGTGAAATAAAAACCTCTAGACATGATTAAAAAATGTTCAAAAAAAGTAAATTTAAAGAACATATGGACACATATATACTGCATAACACAGATTGTGAACCTAAATCATAGGCAACCTGGGAAAATCCAACCATTATCAATAATAAATATTATCACAGATACATCAAGAACAATTTAAGCTTAGATACATTAGTCATATTTTGGACAATGATAAGCAATAGGTTCAAGGTTATATGATCAAAATGTAATGTCTACTATAGTGACAATTATCTTATTTTACTGTATTACTCTCAAACTAATGGCACAAGAATATTCTTTAACAAAACTAATTTTACAAAAAATTGTTAACTGCCAGTCAATGTTCAGCCCATAGGGAACGCGTTTGGAGAGTTGAAGATCCAATACGCCTCCCTACGTCCAGACGGTTGATATGATCACCTCCTCTATATTAAGAAATCAACTGATTAATCCCCAGAAAAAATTGCTAATTCCCTCCTGACCACATTCAGTGAAATGTTTTGAGACTGATGATTGGTGTCTCTCAATTTTATGGAGCCTTAAGTGCTCTAACATCCTGACCTTAAGGGCCTAGTCGTCCTCCCCCACATACCTCTTGCCACACCACATGTTATTAATATAAACCACAATTTGGACGTTTACAATTTATCAAACTGTTGATCTTAAATTCCTTATTTATAGTATATTCACAATCCCCATGTGGGGGTGGCAAGGCAAACTGGAAAACACTTTTGCAGGCATCATTTGTTTACATACCCTACAGAGCCACATTTAAAGGAACCCCTGTGGATAACAGTTTTTTTAGACCTAGAAGTTTTGAGTTCACTTGTGAAATATTAGATCCAGTGTTACGCTCTACGATGATACAAAATAGGACCAGAATCCACATATTTTTTAAAGGACAGGGTCGCATGGGATAAGACATCCACTTTTTGAAATTATAGAGTTTACTTTTCCACTTTTGTTTATTAAATTGGTGAAATAAGAGGAGTATATCATTTATTTTTTGATTCTTCAAGCCATGTGAGTCTGTTTTATAAACAAACTTTAAACCCCCTTTTGTCTTAACAGTGCTAGTAAGTCTGAATCTCCATTGAATGTGTGGGCAACAATGATGCTCTCCTCTGTAATTAGTGCAGTTTCAAAAGCAATTGTATATGTTGATGTTAGGGTATCCCCTGTCAAAAATCTCCTTGTAAAGTTTCCTCAGACGGATAAAGGGAAACCACTATTAGTGGAACAATTCCTTCTCAGCCTGGGAACTGTCCCCTCGGTATGGCCTTTATGACGTGAGATGGGTCAGCTGTTCCCCCTAAGAAAGGTATTTCCGGCATTTTGCTTCCTATAAATCATCCGTTTGGATTTTGTTTTGTCTCTTTCTACGAAGCGGCATGCCCAGTAAGCATCAATGTATTTTGTTCTGCTGAAATGTTTTTATTAAAAGCTTTGTTGATTGTGTTCCTATGTTTTGGTAGCCAAACTTGTCACCGGGATTGCTGCTGCTAAACTAGGAACATTCCCATCCTCTGATACCTGACACCTCTGGCACCTTGCTCCACCTCCCAGACCTGCTATATAAACCTCCTTTCTGTTCTCTTGCCTGTTATACTGGTTCCTTAGCTTCTGCAATTTCCTGTGTTTACTGCTGTGGCTAGCTATTGCGATCATCCGTTTCCATTTCCTCGTTGGCCGCCTCTGCTTGTTTCCTGACTTCGCTACCTGCCGCCTGCCTCGGACCCCTGCTTGTTTCCTGACTTCGCTCCCTGCTGTTCCTGCCATGGGATCCACTTAAGCCCGAAGTCCCATCCTTGCCAGAAGAAACGGCCTACCAGGATTCCGCTGGAACAGGACCCCCTCATGCTCAGACCACTCCATCTTACAATATCCCATGGTTGGTTACCAGAACAATAAAACAAAGACCACGTGTTTAATATCGTCTTGGCCGCTTGGAAGAAAAAGCGCCACTGCGGAGCTGAGAATCGTGAACTACGTGCGCCTTAATCACACCTTGTCTGGTCAAAACACTGTGCCTGTGCAAACCGCCCCCGTATACCCTTCCAGAAAACTTTTGGGGGGAAAAACAATCTTTCCGGAATTTCCGTAATCAATGCAGACTTGTGTTTCAACTTCAGCCCTCATTTACTACCGAAGAGCCCAGTTTGGATCTGATCATAACCCTGCTCAGGATGAGGCCCCCCTTCATGGGTCTCCCCTATGTTAAGAACAAGAAGCCCCACTACTAGGGGAAACCTGGAGGAGTTCACATGAAGCCATGATCCTTATTTTTGATGACCCAATCGTAGTGCAATCGCTGAGGCACGCTCTGAAACTCTTTGTCAAGAAGCCCTCGGCAGCTGAATACGCCGCTGATTCCGCAGATGGGTTTAACGCTACTGATTGAATAGTGCCGCGCAGAAATATCATTTTTCGGGCATGATCTCTGGAGCAAGTTAAAGACGAACACCGTGTGGACCCCCCAGATAGATTCGGACTTTGTCTGTTTATGCATCCAAATGATCGCAGGCTTACGGAAAGACGATTGTAGAAGACAGGGTCATGCCACGCAACCCTGTTTTTAAGAGGGTCAGTACCCCAAGACGTTCCAGGGAGACTAGGAGGAGCCTCAATGGCGTAATACACTGCGGGGACCCCTCTCACCAGGGGAGAGGAATAGACGCCGAACAGAAACTCTGTTTATATTGCGGAAATGATTGGCACTATCTTCGCTAATTGCCAACAAGTCCGGCGGTCTTCTTTCCAGAGCCTAGGAGAAATCAGCTGCACGCTATTTCAAAGAACTGTTTTCTTGCTTCTCAAGGGAAAGATAACCCTCCTTCCTACACACCCTCACCTCCTGTTTCCTATTTTAATCGGGAAGGAACACCTCGTTTTTCAGACCCAGTAATGGTTGACTCAGGGGCGGCAGGGAATTTTATGGACATAGAATTCGCCAAGAACAATTCGGTATCATTTGTAGCCAAGGAATCGCCAGCAAGGAATGGAAGTCGTTTGTGACGGTTCTCCTTAGCTCTGGACCTGTTTACCCAGAACCAGTAACTTAACACTAATCATGGAGCCCACATCACCATGAGAAGATTTCTATTTGGTCTCATTCCATCACCTTTGTTTCCAGTGATCTGGGATTCATGGCTCATGATCCATAACCCACTAATTGACTGGAAGACAAAGACCCCGAACGTTTCCTCAGAGCATGTCAGCTAGCCTGTCTACCTAAAACTCCTATACCAGAGTGTGTAGGAATACATAAGATTTCCTCGTCTCAAGAAACTTCTGCCGGCTCTTACTCTGAGTTTTTAGATGTGTGTGACAAGAAAACGCAGATACTTTCCCCCCCACAGCGCTTATGACTGTCCATTGCATTATTTACCGGGTGCTCGCTGCCATTTCGTTTTGGAAGAATCTATTCCCCTCTCAGAACCGAATTGAAGGTCCTCAATGAACTACCTACCGGAGAAACCTATCAACGGGTTTTATTTCGACCCTCTCTTCTTCCATCTCTCCAGCAGCTCTGCGCTCTTCTTTCTTCGTGGGAAAGAAAGAACGGTTCTCTACTCCCCTGCATTGACGTCGGGAACGAAAATAAGATTCCGGTGAAGAACAGGTACCCTTACCTCTGATACCTGAACTATTGGCAAGAATTCGGTCATCCAAAAAAAAAACAAAATGATCGCGCAATTGGCGTGGGAACTAGGGCAATTGGCGTGGGAACTAGGGCAACTAGGGCAATTGGCATGGGAACTTCTGTTCTAGGGCATCTTGAAATAAAATTCATTTTGCCCCTGGATGTTAGAAACCCCCTCACTTCACCCCAACAGTGTCCAACCAGTAATGGCGGCAAGAAAGGGTCACGCCGGCGAGGAGGGTCCTATCATTGAGCGTAATGGTGGCGAAAGCTTTGAACCGGCTAAGTCAGAATGAGCAGAAACCTGGAACCCACAACTCCGGTTCTGTTCAACCTAGAAGGCTCAGATTCGGTCACCATGTAGTCCTAGTTGCGGCAGGATTGCATGGCAAATTGCGACCCTCTCGTAGCAACAGAACGGAGTCAGGGTAATGGTAAAGTTTAGGTTTCTGCCATTGACTTGCATGGCAGAAAAAAAGCCACTTTGGTAATGTGCTTTTAAACTGTATTTTGGTATCTCCGGTTCCGGGGGTCGTGGAAGGCTGATATTCCGCATGAGGACCAGGCGAATTTCAACCCGCTCAGACCCACAGAACGGATTATTTTAAATTATATTCGCGCAATTGGCGTGGGAACTACTTAGGGCCTCGGTCAAGTTCACGGCCAATTGGCGTGGGAACTTCTGTTCTAGGGCACCTAGAAATAAAATTATTATTATTTTGCTCCCAGATGTTAGGAACCCTCTCACTTGACCCCAACAGGGTCCGAGCAGTAATGGCGATGAGAAAGGGTCACACCGGCGAGGAAGGTCCTATCACTGACCGTAATGGCGGAGAAAGCCATTTCAAATCAGCACGGCTAAGTCAGAATGAGCAGAAACCTGGAACCCAAATCCTATGTTAGCGGCGAATTAAAATTAAGGTGGAGGAAGGGTAGAAAGGTAGACCAAAAGGGAGTATGTATCCCAAATAAATTCTAGGCTACTGTAGCTCTATACCCTCTAACAGGGCAGGCAAGTACATTATATGTGGAAAATAGCTGAAGCGCTCAAATGCAGGTATAACATCAAAAATATAAGCCAAACCACTAAACCAGGGTACTAACAATTGATATAGTACCTTGTGTGATATTACGGGTACTATCCTCCTGAAGACAGGTGGTGTGTGGTGCAACCCACTCACCATCAGTCTCATTGGCAGGTTCCCCTGAACAATAACAAATACTCACATCCTAGTAGGGTAGGTAGGCAGGCTGTGCAGCTACTCAATGCAATACAGGGA